>PVHP010033442.1:0-19690 GCA_004024765.1 Zapus hudsonius
CTCTCTCTCTCTCTCTCTCTCTCTCTCTCTCTCTCTCTCTCTCTCTCTCTCTGTGTGTGTGTGTGTGTGTGTGTGTGTGTGTGTGAGTAATGTTTACTTCACCAAGACTTTGGAATGCCTTCTCTGTAATTCCCACTGCCTGTGGTGCAAAAGACACACTGGGAAGAAAAACATAGCAATTATTCAGTTCTTTTTGTTCTAGAAGAATCAAGTGTTTTTTCACAAGTTACCTTCTACAGTCATTGACAACAGTACTATATGAGAACTTGAAACAAGTAATTGACCAAACTTGAACTAGTCAAAGAATATACTTCCAGAAGGAGCTGGCATGCGGCCAGAACTGTTTGATAGTACTCCCTGGATGACTATTCAATGATCCTGTAAGGCAGAAGGTTAAACGATACGCTAAGGCACAATGTTGGCTGATACTTTAAGACACACTGTCAGAGGGTACTATAAGGCACACTGTTCAGCGGCACGGTATAGCACATTGCTGGGTGGTACTGTAAGGCACACACTGTGATGTACTATATGGCTTACTGCTGGATGCTACTTTAAAACACACTTTTGGATGTAACTATAAGGCAAACTGTCCAAGTGAATACAATTGACGGCCACTGGTGGACACAGAATATGGCACTTGGCTGAGTATCTGACTTTACTGCCAGGAACTGTGTGTGGAAGCAGGAAGTCCTTCTGTCCTCTGGGATAAAGACTTCCTACACTAACTTCTCTTTCCTTTGCGTTTCAGTCTCATACTCATTGTTTGCATAGTGCAGCTTGCAATGCGTGCTAGAGGCAGGTGTAAAGCATATTTCCTAATGTTTTCTGCTGGCTAGAGGGGCTCCCATTGTCTGTGAGCTCCACAAACTGGGAATGATTTTCAGACACTGAGGTGCTCACAAAGAGGCTGAGTTGCTAAAACAGTGCCCATCAGGGTAAGAGATTTCATCTTCACCTTAGCCAGACACTTAATTGGTTTTTTCTTAAGCCGTCTCAAACAGCCATGTCCACCATTAATAAGAACAGGTTGCTTCTAATTGTGTGAATTTTAGGACTGCAAGAAAAGATCTCTGCAAGTCTTTTATGTGATTTGCTAAATTGCCTTTGTTAGAAGAACAAAAGCTTGTAATTTATAGAAAGTACTGGCTAAAATGAAAAAAAATGTCTCTCTTGAATATAAAAACTATTAAACTCCTACAAAAGAGTTATAATTAGGCCAGAAGAGAATTAATTGATGGTTTAAAAAAGTTACAGACACAGCATAACTTTGCCCACTGCCACTCTTAGTGTCCAGTTCATCCTCTTGACTGAGTTTCCCATTGTACACACTCTAAAACATTTCCAAGAAGGGGAGTAAAGGAACACACACACACACACACACACACACACACACACACACACACACACACACACACACATACAAAATCCGTGAAATCTGATGCAGTATTGAATTCTAGGATTGTTGTCCTCCTCTTTGCTTCTTGTGATGATTTCATGGCTTTGATTTGTTGCTTTTTCCTGGGCTGTGAGTAGAAGCAACATGCCTCTTTCCTTCAGTCCTTCAAAGCACACTCTAAAAATAAGCATGCCTTAATTAAATTGCAAATGCAATCATTGGGGTATGAGCCAGTGAAAATCAAATGTGCTGGCATTATGTAAAATGCCTTTGAACCTTGTGCAGGACTCCTTGAGATGCCCAAGCTAACTGCCACTAGTCTGAACTGAAGGATCAAGACATGTGGATGGCGGCAGGTGGCATGTGCAAGGAACTCACTGAGTTTAAAGTTTATTTGTTTGTATAATCAGAGAGAAGCATGTTGAGCCCAGTTCTGAATGTAATTGTTCCCAATGTCTCCACAAAAGCTTCCTAAGCTCAGAAATAGCTGAAACTTCTCAAGGAAATGGAAAACACATGATTCTGGGAGCCCTTATTACCTGTACTTTCCTGGAAGCAAGGCTGCAGCTCAGCTCAGAGCATTTGCATTGTCTACTTGGAAGCCGAAGTTGAGACACTCACTATGTGTTAAAATGGGCTGCTCATTGAAGCTGGTTATAAAAAATCCAACGAGTATATTGCCTCAGGCTACCTGTGAAGAAATTCCTGAAAGAGGCAATAAGATATCAGTGTGGAGTGCCCATTTTGCATCCTTTATGAGATGGGATGGTTGATGTACCTCATGCTTTCATGTGGTTATGACACATTAGCACATTAGTGTTTTGGGGTTTTTATGTTATTTTTTGTGGGTTTTGGTAGATTTTTTGTGCCTATTTTCTTTATTTCTTTTTTTTTTTGGAAATATTATGCATAGCCAGGGTTGTCCCGGAACCCACTATGTAAACGTTTCATGCTTACCTTGATGTAGTGGTAATGCTCCTCCCATCATCTCCTGAGTGCTGAGATACAGGTGTGCAGACCACACCAGGCCCTAGTTCTCACGTATTTCACATACTTAAAAAAATGGAAAACTATAGCTCTAAAGGTCTCTTGATGTAAGTCCAGAGAATTAGCCCATCAGCTATTGGAAAGATTATCAGGATTCCGGAAGTGATGCTCGGTACACTAAGGAAACTGAAATGACGGTTTACCTCCTTCAATGAAAGTGAAGCAGATGCCAGTGTGTCACAAATCACATAGTGTGTACAATGAAAGCTAGCCTGTTCTCTGTCTGAAAAACTAATGTCATCTAAGACAGAGGACAAAATGATCATGATAAAAATCAAGGAGAAGAGAGGATTAATGAACCTTAAATTAGAGATGAGGTCTTTTACAGTGTATAGGACTGGGCTTTCTATTAAAAATAAGAAAATCAATTTGTGTACACTATTTGTCATTGCTTGTAGTTGACAATCTTGATAAGGAAAAACATGGCAAAGACTAATAATTCCTTTCTTATTACTTATTAAACATTATCAAACAAAATGTACATAATGGACTGAGTAAAATTTATATTCTAGATTCCTCAATATTTTGTAAGTAGTTTATCTATGGCTGCTTTCATGTCTATGGTCTGATTTGAGACAATGCTCACTGAATCACAATGAGAACAGAGAAGCGAGTCTGACAATTGCAGTCCAGCTATATGATAAAGTCCAGACACCAAAGGAACACTGTTACTTGGGGAGTCTGGCACATGCTAGTAGTGGGATTTCAGTTTCCCTTTCATTCATTTCCTTTTTTATAAACTGAGAAATGTACTAAAACAAAAGGTCTACTAAAATAACCACATAAATAAATGGTATTTATTATGAAGGGGAGGAAGGAAGGAGAGCTATTGCAAACTCCTTCAAAAGCAGGGATAGGAGGAGTTGGGCATGTCTGTTGATTAAGTAAAAAAAAAAAAAGAAGACAGTTGTAAAAAGAAACATCACCTATTCCTTTAAAATATATCATGGTTAATTTTTTTCTGTTGCAATCATGTTTCTATGAATACAGAAGTAAAAACGAAAACCAAAACCCAAAAGTTAACAATAAAAATACTCTGCCATTACAGAGTAAAAAAGAAAAATGTTTAATATGCTTTGTGTGGTGGTTGGAATATAAAATGTTCTCCATAGCTCATGTGTCTGAATGCTTAATCCCCAATGGCAGCACTGTTCAGGAAGGCTGTGGAGCCTTTGGGAGGTGCCCTCTTGCTGAAGGAAGTGCCCGACTGTGTGTGGGCCTTGAGGTATAAGAACCCAATGCCATTGGTTCTTTCTTCTTCCTTCCTGCTAATGTGAAGATGTAATGATGCCTTGCCACCTCGTCATGATGCAGTGTCCCCTTGAAAATGTAAGCCATTGGGCTGCAGGTCACTGAGACGTAAAGCTGAAGCTGAGCTGGATGCTGGGAAGAGATATGCAACTCTGGGCGTTTGGAAGGAGAAAAGTCATCAACATTCTTAACCAGCACTAGACCCTGCAAGCTTTTTGTGTGATGGTTAAATTTTGTTGTCAACTTGACCTGCTTAATAATCTTGGGTGGCTCTCTGAGGTTGTTCACCAGAAGGCAGCTCTCTCAGTAGAGGACATGATGTAAGGAGGTTCAGGGGAGCTACAAACAAACATTCCTTGCAGGAAGGAAATTTCAGAGACTAGGGAAATCAACAAGTCTGGAATCGGGTTGTGAGACCCACCCTAAGCCTATTTAAAGGGGAAGGAAATCTCTCTCCACCTTGCCTGTTTAGCACTGTGAAAAATGACCTAGCATCTTTCATTATTATTGAAATTTCCCTGGATCTATAACTTCAATAAATCCCTTCATCCCATAACTTTGCCTGGTTTGGAGGTTCATCCCAGAGGTGCGTGAACTGACTTCAATATTGTGGCTGGGAAACTAGGCCAAATATACCAAGTGGTCCAATGTTGGCATGTCTGCTTTGGTGAAAACCAACTTCTCTCTATATTTGAGGTCTACTCCATGGGAATGAATTCAAGATTGGTACTGATAACTTAGTCAAAAAGCTATGGCTGAGGAGGTCATAAAACCTAGGGGAAAACTATTATTGCTGTCTGATTAAGTGCACATATTATGTCCACCAACCTTCCCTCTAAGTACATGTTTATGTCCATAAAAATAATGCTACTCTCACTTTTGGTTTGAGAAGCTTTTCAATCCAAACTAACCAAACTGCCAAAGGAAGTGGCAGTAGAGTGTTCAGAATTAAACATCATGGCCCAAGGACCATTGTGGAAGAGGTGGAAGAAAGAATTTAAGAGTCAAAGAATGAAGGATTGCTTTCAATGCTGTAAACCAGACACAAAGTGGTCTTGATATTCATGACCTAACAGTGGCTGACACTATCTACAGAAAACATGCATAACAGGAAGGAAAAAATGATGACATCAAAGTAGAAGAGAGATTAGCTGGAAAGAAGACTGGAAAAAATGGGACAGGGCTTGTGGAGGGAAAAAGGGGAGTGGATGGAGGTGATTATGATCATGGCATATTATCTTTATTTATGAAACTTGTCAATAAAAAGTTAAAAAAAAACCCAACAGCCACCTCTTTCCTTCCATGAGATGCTTTTGGTCCAGTGTAACTAATATACTCAGGTAACAGCCACCGGCCTTCGTAAAGCCCCAGCAAGGGGCTCGGTCAATCTCTCGATTTGCCAGCTATAACAGAGCAGCAGAGTTGGCTGTGATCCGACCTACCAGTTCCATCAATAAATCCTCTATACAAACACAGCTGAACGCTCACAACTAATGATCTTACAGTGGTTTAGTTACATATGAATATAGATGTTCCTTATCTAAGCGAGATTTATGATAGTCATAGCATCAAGACATAACAGAAGGCAATCTAAATGCACTTGTTCAGGGTTTAAAAAAAGTATTCATATTTTTTGTTTCTTCCATAATCATTTAAATTTTTTTTCATAATGTAGGCCTGGAGAGATGGATCATCAGTTAAGTGTACATTCTGTATAAGCATGAAGGCCTTAAGGAGCCTGAGACTACAAAAGTCTTAATCTCTAGATCCCATGTAACCATCTGGGCAACCCCAGTCTTGCAGGGGAATAGAGACAATGGAATCATTGGAGCTCTACAAGACCCAAAATTATAGAGACTCCAGCTCAGAACAAACACCGGTCAGAAGAGTGATGGAGTGAAACACCCAATGTTCTACTCGAGCCACTGTAGGCAAACACTTCCCATTTTAGGTGAGCATATGTTGGGCTAGGCCACACCAGGTAACACACACACCACATACAACACAACACTCCATATACATTCCATTACACACACCACATTATATAGCTTCCCATCACAGGTGAACATATGCTGTGCCACAGCACACAACATAACACACACACACACACCACTCACAACCCAATACACCATACCCACAACCCAACACACCATACCCACCACTTAATATACATAAGCAAAAAAATCCAAATTTACAATGTCAGCCTTTAAGCATTATCCTCATTTGTTTATTTTTGTATGACTATTTCAACTATTATTTAGCTATTTTTTTATCATTTTAACTTTTTATTGACAACTTCCATGATCATAAACCCCTCCCACAACCACACTTTCACCCTTCCAAACCCTCCTTAGTCTCTATTCTATTTTGATGTCATCATTTTTCCTCCTAAGATGCAAGTCTTATGTAGTTGGCTAATTTTTTAAATTATTTATTTTTATTTGTTATTTATTTATGAGAAAGACAGACAGACAGAGAGAGAGAGAGAGAGAGAGAGAGAGAGAGAGAGAGATAAAACATAACAGGGCCTCTAGCCAATGCAAACAAACTCCAGATGCATGTGCCACCTTGTGCATCTGGCCTTTCGTGGACACTGGGGAACTGAACCAGGATCCTCAGGCTTTGCAGGCAAGTGCCTTAACTGCACCTCTCCAACTTGTTTGGCTATTTTTAAGTTGGATGCATAAATCTATTTTTTTGATAAAATTAAGTTGTATTTTCATAGTTTTGGTTCACATTTTTTATGTTTGTTTTTAATTCTTGGTTTTGAGAAATATGGACTACTTATGAGCAGTGTAAAGAAACCTTATACATATTTGTGCATGTCTGAGTCTAAAATCCATGTTTAAATCTTCAGAAGAGGAATGCTTTATCAAGTGATGTCAGCACCATGATAAGCCCTAGACTCCATCCTTCAGTAAGTGAATAACAGAAGGACAATATTTAATTAGCCTCAGTGTTGATTCTTTGGGTCCATGTTGTGAATTTTTTCTGTGTGTCTTGATTTTTTTAAAAATGTTTTATTTATTTGCAAGCAGACAGAGATAGAGAAGAGATACTGAGAGAATGGTCATGTCAAGGCCTCCAGCCACTGCAAACCAACTCCAGATGAATGTGCCACTTTGTGCATCTGGCTTTATGTGGGTACTGGGGACTTAAACCCCGGTCATTAGGCTTTGCAGGCAAGCAACTTAACCACTGAGCAAACTCTCCAGCCCTGATGTCTTGATATTTTTGATACTATTTATAAATATTAAATTCAATTGTGTTTTTACTGGCATGTATTAGAAACTAGGTAAACGCCTGCAAGAATTACCAAGAATAATTGAGTCCCTGTTCCAGTTTCCTTCATGATCCTGGCACAAAGAAAAAAAAAAGCAGCTTGTGGGCAGAAAGGAATTATTTTGGCTCTGTCTGCAGCTTGTGGAAAGTTGAGAACTGGAGCTTGGCTGAATTAAGTGAGTTGTAGGAGTCAGGCTTCGGGCGTTTACAGCCAGCTTCACCTCACTCACTCTCATGTTGCGGTATTCCACCTGCTGTGGCTGAGGGGAAGCCTACAACTTCTCTTCTGGCTTCTTGCTAAACTTTCATTAGCTTTTGCCTTATCATAATTATCCTCCTGACATATACATGTTACAATCAACAAAGTGAAGAGGACAATGCCTTGTACCATTCTTCCAAGAGTAACGTTACCTTTTATCCCTGTAGCTCCCATTTTATACAAGAGAATATAGAGAAACTTGATCACACACTTTGCTAAATGCATGCAAATTTGTAGTCTAGTAATATTCATAGACAGGGGCGGCTTGTATCTGGAACCACATCAAGTTATTATGTGTTTTGGGTTTAGTATAACACAATACAAAATATCAGAAGAATTAGAAATATTAAAATGAAAAGATGAGCAATGAGCATAATTTCAAATCACAACTACAAATGCCAGGCAACACCAGGAAATGGATGTGGCAGGAACTGAAGAGAAGTTCTCAAAGTCAAAATTTAGTTCTAGGGCACACAACCACTCAGTTCCCAGCAGGAAATAAATGAGCTGATGGCAAGGGCAGGAAAGACACTGGTTTTAATACAAGGTGGACTTCTTTTCTCCAACTCTTGGTGAGAATCTTGCTCAGTTATGCCAGATGAAGTAGAGAAGTCCTCCCTCCATCCAACAGTGACTAAAAGGCACCACAGATAATTCGTTTATCCTTTTGCTTTGATTCCAACCACTCAGTTTAGAAGGATGGGGGATGGCAGAGGAAGGAAGACCCAAAAAATTTTCATGAAGACATCTTTTGTGTCACCTGAAGTAATAGGATCCTATCTGCTTTGATTCTGAGGAGGAGAAATGTTAGAGATCAAACATTGATTTTTTTGGAAGTAGCTAGCATGAACAAATAAATGTGTATTTTTAGAATTAAACATGAACCATAAGTATCTGAAGCTATTGGCTTTTTTGTAGTAATTAAATTTTGCGTATTCTAAGATGTTTCTCACAGTGTCTGGTAGCTATGCTGTGCATGGCCGATTTCCATAGAAACTGTGGCTGATAACATTCCTGAGATCTGGCACAGTGCTTGGCATAGGATATTTTGTTGTGCCAGTAAACAAATGTGAATACAATTCTATTCTGATAAGCTAAGTAGCATAAAGATTATATTAGTAATGCTGATAAGTGCTGTGGCAAAGCCTCAATTCTCAGTAACAAAAGCAACTATTTTATTGTTTTATTTTATTTTTGCAATAAGCTGTGACACTCCTCAAGTGAGCAAGGAGATTCAGGCCTGGATGGTTATTCAGGGACTGAGCTCCATCACTGCTGTTCAATCAGGAACTCCTGAGACCATCTTTGAATAAAGAAGAAGGGGTCACGTGAAAAGTTCTCCCCTAAACTGTCTGGCCTGAACTAATGCCATGTGGCAGAATCTTAGATGCTAGAGAGAGTCAGGAAAGAAAGCTCAGCTGAGTGAGGAAAGAGGTCTGCAGAGCTCCGGGCCATTCTCTGAGGTCCATGTTGTGATCCTGAGTCCTTCGAAGTCTTCCTCCTGAAGTTCTCCAGAGCTGCCTCAGGGCCTGCCTCACCGGCCCTCCAACAGTGCACAGGGCAATGGCGGCCTAATGATGGACTAAGTTAACAGTACTTATTAATGTCAGGAGCTTGCTATGACAAATGATAAAGAAGCTGTAAAAAAAAGGGGGCTGGAGAGATTGCTCAGTGGTTAAGGCACTTGCCTCCATTGCCTAAGGCCCTGGGTTCAATTCCCCATTACCCACATAAGCCAGACCCACAAGGTGGTGGCCCTGGTGCATTCTCTCTCTCTCTCTCTCTCTCTCTCTCTCTCTCTCTCTCTCTCTCTCTCTCTCTCTCTCTCTCATCTCTCTGCTTGAAAATGAATAAATAAAATATTAAAAAAAGAAGTTGTTTTTTTTGTTTTAATTAGGGCTGCTTTTGATAGAATCTACATTTACATTTCTGTTGAGAAAAAGTAACAGAAAGCAGTCTAGAGAGAGACAAAGAAACAGAGCAGAAACAGTTGAAAACAGGAAGTTTTTTTTTTCCAAAGGCAACACAGTTATTAATATGGAGGTTAGATAACTGTAAGCATCACTGAACCTGTGCCTGAATAAATGAACTGTACCATCCTGCCCTATATTTTATCAAAAAAATTTCTAGAAATAAAAACAACAGCACTAATATTTTTGGGTCCTCACATAAGGACATCGTCCCTGACTCTTATTTGGGATCCTGGTCCTCACACCAGCTCTCAGTTTCTCCTCTCTGCTTCTTACTCAGGAATGGGACCTCTCTGCATTGTCTTTCTTGACTCTTACCCTGTTTTGGCAGAGTAAGGGGCATGCAGGTTGTGGGATTATAAACAAGCATTAGAACTGGAAAGTTTGAAGCTGAAATCAAAGCTGTTATAATTTCGATATTCACTAACTTATCCAAACCTTAGTCACCATTTCTGCATATTGGGAGTAATACTTGCATTCTAGGGTCATTTTTTTCTTCAAGGATGCAGGGAATACTAAGTCCTTAGAGAAGCAGCATAGTCTAAATATGTTCAAAATAAGAGCTAGAGGGAGTTTTTCTGGCTTCCACTTATATTTGCAGCGAAGATATAGCATCTGCAAGCATTTTTCATTTCTTTCTCCTTTTCTCCTGTTTACCTTACTTGTGAGCCTGCTAGAACATCTGTGTCAGATGCTGAAAGATCAAGAAGATTCCAACAGGAAATCTGAAATGTAAATTTCCTCATCTCAAAAAGATGTAGGCATGTGACCAAGCAAGTGGAAACTGCCGTAATTTCATGGACTGGGGTCTATCTGAGATGATGACAGAATCTGATCATGAAACCACAAGGCAAACACTGTGTCTTGACCCTCCCACACCAACAGCAGACAAAGGCTATTTACAAACTCTTGCTAGCCACAGGCAGAAATTGTAGCCTCCACTTCATAATTAATATGCACCACAACAAAAAGCCCGTTGTGTATGGTGATATTTTATTCAATTTTTTTTCTACAATCTAAAAAGTGTTTAATTTGTCTTAATGATATTGGCAACCTTAGCCTTTATTACAAACATAGGATGTAATTATCCTCCTTTAACTTAATTTATAGACCTCATTAACATCCTTACCTCTCTGCTGCGCTTAAAAATCTCCAAAGAATTGAGAGCTCCTGGTATGATAGAAAATTACTGTTATTTATTCTTTTTTTTTCCTTCAGTTCCAAGCATAGACTGATTTATTATTGGGGATCCCCCTGAGGTGAGCAGAATTTGGGGTGAAAGGAAGTGTTGCTGGGAGGTACATTCACTCCTTTGAGTTTGAGGGGCCATGGTTTAATAAGGAGCCAGCTGCTTGCTGCACACTAGGGAAGAAGTAAGCCCAGGAGCACAAAGGTTCTGTTATAATGAGCTTAGAGGAGGTCATTTCTGTGGGAGCAAGAGTAACTGTATCCTGTCTTGGAAATAGAAGGCTATGATAAGACTTAAATGTTCCTGCTGGTTGTCTTGCTCCTTCCCCCTGGGCCTGCTCTGAAGGGCTGACCATTTACAGGGAACTCCATTCTTTCCCTGACAAAAGATCCCATGCTCATATTTCCCCATCAGCCATGCTTTTGTGTTGCTTGTGGGCCAAAAGTCCTGGTGTCACTATTGTCCTTCATTTCCATGAGGAAGAATAGAGACTGTCCTAGCTCATCCTGTCATGAAGTAAGGCTGTTCACAGCTTTCATCCATGCCATGCATGGTGTTAGACCACATCTGGCATTTTCACAACAGCTTTACAAAATGACTTTTAATCTAATTAAAGTGTAGTGAACTGCTACCCTCATCAGAACTATGTTTTTTTTTAAGACTGTGTGATATATCAGAGTTGTGTTTTATTAAATGTACTCATTTCTCTGTGTTACCAGGAACATGTCACATCATCTGATGAACAAAGGAAAATAATTTCAAAACGACCAAAGATTTAGGATGGGTTCATCCTGAACCATTTCATGTTTTCCCAGGATCTTAACCCGATCTGGTTTATACAGCTGTGTGAGGAGGTAAGAGTAGGGTGGGTGGATTGATTAAAAAAATGTTATTGATTTTATAAAGAATTGTTTGGAGACATTCAATTTTTATTATTTATCAGATGTTTAATGTTCAGAGAGTGAGGAGAAGAAAGAAAAGAATTCACTCTTGCTTTATTTTCAGTATCAAAGAATATTTGATATATAGTCAGGACTCATTCTTCCTAGGAAGGTATGGAGGCTGTATGGATCAAGAGCCCTCCCTGTTCCTGGACTCAGGCAGTGGCCCTCCTGGGTACTTTGAGCTTTGTTTTGGGGCTGTTTACAAATCATCATAAAAGGAAAATGATCTCAGAAGCACTTAGGACTTCCTTACATCCACTTTTGCAATAAATCTCAACTATGTCCTTCACGTTGATCACTAAAATGGGAATTTTCTGACAAGTAAACTACTGCATTAGTAAGTCCAAATTGAATGCAACGTATTTCCCCAAGAGGGTGGGAGAACACGCTGAGACAGTGCAGGGAAACAGACAGGAACTCGATGCACCAGCTTGTTGTTTGGCCTTGGTTTTACACATACTTTTAAACATATTAAAGCATTTAAAATATAAAAAATCATAATATTTACACGGTACAGGCAAATTAATGTGTTAAATATGTTTTTATTTTTTTCCAGTAATTTAGATTTATAATGGAGTTAGATTTACGAGAAGTGAAGTGGATTTAAACTATGAAGATGTAAGTCTTTATATTGTTAGCCTGAATCTCATACTAAGTACAGAAATGAAAATGTGTGGGATGGTCTTTCCACCTTGCACCACATAACAGTGGCCTGGATGCCTTCTGCTTGCAGAGAAAAGGCTCTTTCCATGATGCTTTGTCACAATATTTTTTTTCTGGTCCATATAGTAGGATGGTGCTTTGAACAACAGTAACTTCATGCACACATGAATGCCTCATTGCTACCCAAAGGCAGCAGGCAGATGGGTGATATCCAGATAACTTAGCCTGATGCCACCAACGAAGCTTAAACGCTATTATGAATATTTTAATTGAAGTACATTTTGTTAAAGCAATACATGCATGATAGCTTAAAATATTACAAGTGAACTAAAAGGATTAACTCTAAATGTCTCTGAGCCATTCTTTCCTGTAAAACAAGAGACTTTTAGCTATTTAGTTTTGAAAATTCTATACAAAAATGGCCATAAGGGGCTGGAGAGATGGCTCAGTGGTTGAGGTGCTTACTGCAAAGCCTAATGATCTGGGTTCAACACCCCAGTACCAACACAAAGCCAGATGCACAGTGGAACATGCATCTGGTGTTCACTTGCAATGGCTGGAGGCTCACGTGTGCCCATTCTCTCTCTCTCTCTCTCTCTCTCTCTCTCTCTCTCTCTCTGTCTTTCATTTCTCTCTTCTCTCTGCCACTTACTATTTGCAAATAAATAAGTAAAATATTGTTAAAGGCAATATGGTTATATTTAATTACCTTGATTGAATTTTTCTAATATATATAGATAGCATATATATTATAATATATGTGCTATCTGTCTCTCTCTCTCTCTCTCTCTATATATATATATATATATATATATATATAATATATGGATAGTGCAATGGACACAGAAGAATGCTATGAAGAAAAGCCCCTTAAAGTACAAAGACAAACAGGAAGCTTGCCTAAAGCTCCTATTAGGCTAGTAAAATTAATTCTAATATGTAACAAGTCATTTCATTCAGGTTATAAATTTGTTTACATCAGCATGTCTTATAACATCAAGGCCCTACGCTGTCCTAGTTGCCTTTTGCTACATAGGCATTTGAATCTCTTATATCGTTCTTTGATTAGGCATGCTCATTTGGGTTATTAGGACTGTTAGTTCATCAAAATATCTCTAAATTACAGAAAATAAACGTCATTTACTAGATTAATATACAATTACCTAATGTAAGATTTATCTTATGTGCTTCCAGATATAAGATTATATTTGACAAAGATAAGGCTTCATTTTATTCTTGTATTAATAAATGCAATATTTATAAAACTATATTCATTAATTGTTGATTTTTATATAATACCATATTTAAATAGCATATATAAAACACTATAAAGCTTTTATTTTATTTCCTTAAATGTAATTAATTTCCTATCATATTAAACTGAGCAAAGATACATTTTCCAAGTGGTCATTGCTGTGTCTGTCACTTAAGTCTATAAAACAAATAATATAATTAATTGCTATAGATTTCTCTTTTAGTATTAAGTAATGAAAATCATTTAACCAGCTAAACAACTCACATTAAAAGCAAATTTGTAAGTGCTTGTATTGTGTTCAGCTCACATAAGAAAGCTCATTTTAAAACCTAGCTGTTCTAGTTTATCAATGTCCAGATTCTCCTTTACTTCTATTAAGATATATGTGATCAAACAGTCAGCCAAGATTTTACTTATGTAATTATCACAGTTCTGAGATCTCAAGTTGGTATTGTTTAAATTAATAAATTAATTAGTTCAACACATGACATCTCTGCCAGGGTACAATCATATGCTCAAACCAATTACCCAATTGCCTTCCCTGGTCTCTACTGCTTCTGTGCATCCAAAGTCTGACTTGTCTGGCTCTAGCTTTCTTGAAATGAATGGTGTGCTTGCCTCTGAAGGTATACAGGTTAAAAAATATTTTAAAACAGAGATACCAATGCTTAATCCTGCTTTGACTGCCTTTATAAAGAATTTGTAGATGTTTGCTAGTTCTCTATTAAATTAACTGATTAGAACATGTCTCAAAAGGTTAATTAGCTTATTGATAAGTGCTAAACACAATATTCATGCTTTCTGCTTTGAGATTTTATTCAAAAAGTATTTTATTTTCTACTTCATCTATAAGTACTAGAATAGGATGCACATAATTTCTGTCCTAAAATTTTATTTAAAAAACTTAATAAGACATTTGTGTCTTCTACCTTAAGTTTTACTTCAAAATGCTTCTAAATATAGCTTCCATTTATTGGTAAAAAATTCAAAGTTTTACTTTGATTGCTACATAGAGTATATATGCTTTCTAATTTTAATTTCTTTAGTTTTCATTATAAAAGACATAGTAACTATTTAATGCAGTTGGGTTCTTAGTATTTAACAATACATAAAAATAAGAATACCCCATAACAAAAAAGAATATAAAACTAATATATCTGACCTTCTGGGGTCCCTTTCATTGTCTCCCCAAGGTCTAGAAGCCAATAAGAGTACAGACCTTAATAATCCTTTTTTGTCCACCTCCAGCCTGAAGAAGTCAGAGTAAGTTAATACTTATTTTTTAAATAACACTTGGGGTCTCAAGTCTTCAAAAGGGTAATAATAATTGTCTAGTCAGACATCAGGCTTAGAGCTCCTAAAATTGATACAATAAGCTTCTTCCAAAATAATATAAAAATGGAAGAACCACTCCCTCCTATTCAGAGGACTGACAGATTAAAGAGGCAATATATTGATATTTCTAAATTAAGCAATTAAAATGCTTATATCAAATGTTATTAAACTCTTGATTAAAATACATTTGATAAAATATTATTACAGGGTATTAAGTAACTATAATTAAAACTTAATTTTTATTAAATATCATACTGCTCTTCATGATGTTTCCAAAACACCTAATTCTCTTTGTACAACAAAAGATCTCCTAGTTATTGCTAGAATTTTACTGATTTTTATCTCATATAGTTTCCTGTTAGATAAAATCTTGTTTCATAAAATACTTATTCTAATAGATAGAACTGAAATTAATCTATAATTTTTGTTTCTATGGTTAAATAAAAATAACTTTGTTTAAAATTAATTAATTAATACTTTGTTTAAAATTTTATTCAAAGCTTATAGCATTTCCAGGTTGACACACTTTAACTAACTTCCAAATCTGAACCTGGACCAAATAAATAGAATTCTTTTAATTACTAGTTTTTAGTATTTCCTAATATACATACATAAGTCAAATCTTCATATTTCCAGAAATTTCAAATAACTCTTCTTATCCAAGTTAAGCATGCCTTCTTCCTTTTACAGACAACACTCATTGTTTCTTTACCTACTGACTATGATAGTTCCTTTCAACCTTAGATATAATACTTGTATGATATATTCATTCAGAGGCTAACAGATTTAATAAAATCAAGGAGTGTGATTCTTTAATGGTTCTGCTAATTATCACTCTTCTGAAAGGCTACCTCCTTGACTCTTCATCATCATATTTCACAGACGCTAAGAGAAAGCCTCCTGGTCATATGGGATAATAAATGCCATGTACACAAAACACACAAACATCAACATGATATTTGGCAAGTGGGGAACCAAAAGTTGAAATTCACAGAAACTTTGCCTGTGATACTAGAACTTCTAATGATGTATTCCATTAACTGTAGAGAGGAAAAAGTGACCAGCCCAGAGCATGTATGACTTGACATCTCTTTGACCAGCTGAGACACCTGTTGCTCTGAGGTATAATTCTCATAGTTCTACTCCAATGATGGTTTGAATTAGATGTTCCCCCCATAAACTCATGTCTTCTGAATGCTTGATCCACAGCTCACGGTGATTTGGGGCATGGAGCCTGCTGAAGGAGCTGTGTAGCTGGGGCTGGACTGTGATAGTTTGTTGGACCTAGCTAGGGAGTGTTAGTTTACTCACCCTCCTGCTTCTGTTCCCACCTGCCTGGGCAGAGGCGATGTCCAACCTCTGCTCATAGCATTTTCTCCTGTCATTTGGAGTCAAAATAAACAACTGTTTCCCATCAGCTGCTTTTGATCAGGTGCTTTGTGCCAGCAACAAGAAAGTAATCACAACAACTTCTTTAAGCTAAGTTTATTTATACATGACATTGCTTATTTCAGGAACCCCCCACAGTTAACCGTTTCCTGCTTGTGACAGTTCAGCCTTCTGTTTGCCTGCCTGCTTGCACAATCTATTTCAACAGATCTAGTTGTTCCTTCCTCCAGAAGTTTTTGATTCTTATGCTCACAGGAAATCAAAATCTCTGCTAACTTGACTCTTCCAGAACACCCTAGGTCTAGGAGAGAGTGAGAAGGACTAGGAGAGAGTGAGAGGACTTCTATGAAGAGTCCTGGGTTCAAAGCTTTGCTAAACGTGGATGAGCTGCCAGGGAATCCTTAAGGAAAGATTGTCCAGGTGAGTTGTTTGATTGTTTTAGTGGGAACAGGCCAAGTAAAAGCAAGAATGTTCTGTAAGGCAGGTTTGAGAAGAGTGAATCTTTAAGAACTATTACAATACAGTGGGGGAGGTTTGTACGGGGATAGAGGATCAGGTTAAGGTAGAACCTTAGGCACAGTAGATCAGCTTACTTCATTAATAGTCCTTAGGTCTTGAACTAGGCAATAGAAATCATTCAGTCTTTTCTTTTTTAACAGCAAAAATAGGGAGAGTTTTCTGGCCTAAGGAAAGCAGAGTTAAAAAATTTGTTATAATTACTTGAAGGTACTATTGAACAGGAATGTGGTATTGGGCTCAATTAGGAATGAGTGTGAGTTCTTTAGGATGACTTACTGGGAGGTTGTGTGTAACTCTTGGGGGTGTTCAATGTCTCAAACAATTTTATTAACTTCAGGGGTTAAAGGAGCTGGAGATGAGTGAGAAGGAAGTTCCAAGCTCAAGTGGGAAGGAGAGTTTGTATCTGGTTTGTAGATGGGAGCAGAGAAGGACTTGATCAGGGAGTGGGTAAAGGTCAATGGATATAGGACACAGAAAGCCAGCTGAGTTTTTAAAGGCTTAGAAATAATGCTATCAACTCCCATAAGAGAGATAGAAGAAAGGATTAATTATTCCATATATTCTATTAAGATGAAGTAGATTGCTTCAGAGTGCAAAAGAAAAGAATGGGCCGGAAGGATGTGGGGAGACTGCTCAATGGTTCAAAGCCCTTGCCTGCTGCCATGGGTCTAATTCCCTAGCCAGCTATATAAAGTCTGACACCAAACAATGGTGCATGTGTCTGGCATTCATTTGTAGGTATAAGAAGTCCTGGAGCACCCATATGCACCCCCCCATACCCATACATATGAAGATACATAAAAATAAAAAAAAGAACAGGCTCACATGAAGCCTTAATGTTTATTTGGATTTAGCCTTGGTGATGGTGAGACTCCTTGGGACTCCTTATGAACCAGGAACTTTCACTTCTAAGAAGTCAAAATTTGAGAATCCTGACTATGTGTTAGGTTTGGATCAGTTGGCCTTTGCTCAGGGGCTTGTGGACAACCCAATTTCCAATGTCCCTTAGCTTTGCATATTGAGCACAGTTGTCAACAAGCTCATGGATTCTGGTTGGATTTGCCCAATGACCATCATCTGTAGCAAGATTCTTGCTGCAGTCTGGTAAGAGGAGATTTCCTTTGGCTGGCACTTATAACAGTTGCTAGTAATTGAGATTTGGCCTGTTCTGTTCTCCACTTTTTTCTTCTTCATTTTGAAAGGCCTTAAAGGCAGTTTGAATGAGATCTAAGACATTGTGGACTTTCTTCTAATCTCTGGAGCTTTTTCTTAATTCCGGTGAGCCTTAACATAGGAAATTATGTGTACAAACAGTTTTCTAGCTGCTGTGCTGAGATCTAAACTTGAATACATAAGGAGGTTTCTTTCAGCCTCCTCTAACATTCCATGTGTTTACCAGTTTTGATGCTTTGAGTGAGGCTCTCATTATGCCCTCAGTTAAATGGGACATAAAATGAAACATCCCAAATAAACAGGATAGAAAATGATGCATTGCTAATAAACTGGGAAAATCTGGTGGAAAATTCCATTAGGGCCCACAGAGGGGACTGTGTTGTTCAAAGTAGGGTGATGTCAAGGAAATCAACTATGAAGAATGTCTATAAAAACCACAGTTGAGGCTAAGATATGCCCTTTCTCCATGGTGAGGTGGAAGATGGCATAATGCCTTAAGCACTATGAAAAACCAGATCACAGGATTGTATGCTATGTTGGTCTAAGTATTTTACTTCTTTGAATTCACAGAACAAGAATCAGGAGACCACTGACTCAGAGGAAGATTTGTGTGAGGATTATATTTTCTGGTTCCCTAAATCCTAGGTTATAGCCAAACCAATAACCAAGACTCTGTCATAAAAAAAAAACACTCCAAAATACCCTTATCAATGTGAATTATTTTTAGTGTACAAAACACTAACCATTGCAGCATTAAACCTCAGAATATGAGTTATTTTTTTCAAATTTGTGTTAGTTTTAGTTGCAGTGGATGCATACTTGAAAAACTTTACTTAAATAAGCAGATTTATCTAGTTTTGTGGTTTCAGATATACATGGTCACTTAACTACATTCATTCTGGATCAAGTGGGGGAGAACATGCCAGAGGAAAGTTGCTCACATTACAGCAGCCAGGGATAGAGCATGAAGAGGGCTAGAGAGATGCCTCAGCAAAACCTAAGGACCTGAGTCAGATTCTCCAGTATCCATGTAAAGCCAGATGCATAAAGTGGTGCATGAATCTGGAGTTAATTTACAGTTCTAGAGGCCTTGGAACACCCATTCTCTCCCTGATTTTTCTCTGTTTGTTTCACTTCTGCTTGCAAATACATAAAAATTCTGAGCTGTGGTGTGACTAAAGAACAGACTTTTCTGGAAAAAAAAAACATATAAAGCAGGGCTTTCTCTGACTGAAGTATGAGTACTGAGTCTCTCCCAGAATAAAACATGTTACATGAAATTTTTTATGAACCTGCCTAGGCTTCAGAGCCCTTCTTCCCCTTCTTCTGCTCAGTTCCCTGAGTCATAGTGGGTGAGTTTTGAGTTTGCTTCATTGTTGAGATCTTAAGTACCTCTGGATCTTTGCCCTGGGTTGTGTTGGGTATCAATTGTGTTTGTCTCCATTCACCTTTCATGGGTTATCAGACTTGCTGTGGTGATTGGTCTCCTGTTTGTCTCGTCAGTTTCTCATAGGTTTCATTTGGGCCCTGTGTGAAGGTTAGGTGTGGTTTGTCTCCTACCAGGATGTCAGCCATCATCCAATGACTTGTTGGTATAATTGGGTTGTTCCCGGCTCTCTCAATGCCTTCTGAAAAATGCAAAAAGAATTTCCCTCAGAGAGTGAGATCAATTTAGGTTAAATGATATAATATTGCTATTTTGATTAGCTTTAAGTCCAGTGATCCTCTCCTATCACAATGAGAGAAAAGAGAGAAAGCTTTGTGCATACTGCTGTGTGACAGGGCTTCTTTAAGTCCAGGGGTCCAACAAGAAGAAAGTTGCTGAAACGCTTTTCTAAAAATATTTCTTCCTGAATCTTCTGAGCTCTCTTGAAAAGAAATCCAGATCAATCAAGAAGCTACGTGCTATATAAAATATAACCAGGCGTCCTAGCAAAGGAGAGTATACTATCAGGGTGAATTAGCAGCTAAATAAAGGGCAGCACACAGGTGCAAGAAGAGATTGATAATTCTAC
>PVHP010033443.1:0-19651 GCA_004024765.1 Zapus hudsonius
AAAACAAGAAGCAGACAGAACAGCAGCTATCCAACAGTAAATATACCACAGCATGCTTCTTTATTTGCATTGTTTTTTTGATTAAGGAAATAGCATTCAGGGCTTGGGCCACTGGAAAGCTATTGGTTACTGACATTTGTCTACAGTCTTGAGAGCGGTCCATGGCCTTTTAGAAACTTTAGTTTTCCCAAATGGCAGAGCTGTTCAGAGTAGAGTTTGGGTGGGAAGAGATCTGCTCAGAGTACAGCAGAGTTAGAAGATGACGCCTAGTACATTAAATGTGCAGCCACTGTGAGCTTAAAACAAATACCATGTAGGTTGATTTTTTTAAGAGCTTTCTCGATTGCCCAGGAATTACTAATCAAATCTGTTGTCTGCATAGGTGCCACAGGAGAGACAGAAAGGGAAGTCAGAGCTAAATAATTCTTGTTAAACATGCTTGTTTAGGTGGCTGCTGGAAGAGGTGGACACTCCAGGCTCCCTGGGTGACACGGTTCCACCTGTACATCTGTCTTCTCCCCATGAATATGAGCCCTGGGGTTACTCATTAGCAGCCAAGGTCATGGCTGGTTGATTTGGTTACTTTTGTTACACAAGTGGAAAATAAAATAAAATAAGCCACAGAAAAGATCAAGTCAGCTACTTTGTCAGTGTGGAGGAAGGAAAACTTTTCTGGGGCCTTTCTCACTGTTCAGTTACTTCCTTATATTTTAGAACTGAATCATACAAGCAGCTGGGACTCAATGCTTAAACGACAGCTGAACAAAGTGTGTGTGTGTGTGGGGGGGCTTTGCTTTCCAACCCGAATGTGAATTACAATATTCAGTAATAAACCTGTCAGCTGCGCATGAATTATGAAATAATTTAAAATAGAAGTAATAATTATTCTTACTTTTTATAACCATATGTAAAACGATTTTAGCTATTTTTTAATTTTTTTTTTACATATTTGCCCTTCAATATTGTTAAGCAATTAATTAGTGGCTCTGATGAAAAGGTTTTGTTAACAAAGAAAAACTTTAGCTCTGGCCCTGTCTTAATCATCACAAATTGCAAGTTAATGGAGCGAATTAATGAGATCTCCGGGCATTCTTTTTTTTCTTAGATTCTGCTATGGAGCTCCTTCTACCTCCCTCTGCTGATTTTGTCTCAAACAAGTGCTGCTGGCTCATCTCGCCACCAGATGGCGGTGTCGTCCCGATGTGCCAGAAACTGGTGGTTTTTCAACGTTTATGTGAAAGTGAGAGAATCAGGTTGTTTGCATTTCTTCTCTCATGTTTAGCAACATCATAAATACAGTATATACCACAGAGGCTTCTTATAAACTTTATTTTTCCCTTTTCTATAAACTTGCCACTTACTCTTTACAGGCCAAGAGAGCTACAGTCTGTAACTTTACACAAGGTATTTGTATACAATTATATTTATATATAATTGCATTAAACTTGATTTGGGGAATCGAACAGCATATTATCTTTCTTCTACCAATGATGGAAGAGTCTGAATGACTTGAGATTCCGGGTGAGAAGCAGCAGTGTGCGGTTTGATTTTTTTTCTTACCTTCTCCCCTTTGGTCCCTTCGCAGAAGCACCGGCCTTTGCCTTTGCACACATAGCCCTGGGGAGAGGGAAAGAGAGAGACCAGGATTGTTGTAAAACAGCCTAACTGATCCCAGGGGATGGGGCCGCGGCAAGCATTCCTCTGTTCTTTGAGTGTGGGATGTGCCTTTTCATGAGTTCTGTGTCAGTGTATCTATAGAAGGAGGAGAGACATCGAGAAGGTAGAAGAAACATCAAGTGTGAGGAATCCCTAGTACTGGACTTAGAAACTTAATGCAGTTTACATTGGAAAACAGAATTTGCTATCTTTTTTTTTAGAACAGTAAAAATCTGAACTATATGCAATTGCCCCTTTGGTAGAGAGAGAAAGCACCCTAACCCTGGCAAATTCCTAGGTTCCAGACAGTGTTCATCATTGCGGAAGAGGAGGCAGAAAGAATGTCAGAGCCAGAGGAGGGGAAGGAGAGCTCTGGAACGCTCTCTTCCACACATGACCTCACATGACCGGCATTACCTGCACAGTATTCCGTCCATCAACATATCAGCGTGGATGTTGGGGGAGGGCAAAAACGAGAGAGAGAGAGAGAGAGAGAGAGAGAGAGGAGACATCACAGAAGAGGATCTAGTTGAAAAGGAGTTCTGTGGAAGGGAGACGGGGAGGGAAAACAAAGGTAATGGTCGGGATTATATACAAGTATGAACATGACCCGTAACAAGTTTAAAAGAGATAATGTACATGCGTGTGTACATTTAGTTACAGTGTACATTGATCTGTGCCCGAACCTTGTATGTACCACAAAATGCACTATTACGTAATATGCAGTGCCCTTCATAGGTGAGTCCAAGCTTTACAACTGAGAAAGATCATCAATACCTATTTGTAGCCTTAAAATGAACAAGCATATTCACCAATGTTGATATCAACATGTTCTTTTTGATGAAAAAAATGAAGATTCAAGCTGGGGGTGGTGGTGGCGAATGCCTTTAAGCCCAGAACTTGGGAGGAAGAGCTACAAGGATCACCATGAGTTCAAGGCCAGCCTGAGACTACATAGTGAATTCCAGGTCGGTCTGAGTTAGAGCAAGACCCCGCCTCAAAAAAACAACAGTAGTGAGGGAGGAAACTTATCCTCACTAATCATTTTGACACATTTATAAATTCATCCCTTATTATGTATGCACAAGCCAACTCTAAAACCATTAATCTGTCTGCAGAGAAACAAAGGGACAAGGTTATAAATAGTAGATATTCATGGTGTATTCTATGGTCATATTAACTGAAAGATATTTTGCTTTCCTAGGAAAAGTATGACTGTTATAGTGAAGGCAGGGATAGGAGGTGGGCTGGCTAGTATATTACCTCAAATATTCCTAAAACAGTTCTGAAATCCCTTTCATTGAATGGGTTTCCCTAGTCTGAAACAGGAGGCTTTTCTGTCACTCATGCGAGGGGAGGGAGTGTTAATTCTCAGATTCTTCATTTACATCTTGGTTGCATTCATGGACGCTAATTTAGATGAGGTGGAAACCAGCTGAGAACGATAGTGTTGGTTGTTTGATAGTTTTAGAAGGCAGAATCATTCCAAATTTTCCTCTCCGACACTTGGGGTCATGAATTTATAGTTTCCTCTTAGTTGTTTTGACCTGGCATTTCTAGATTAAAAGAAAATATTAGCCCGTGTGTGTGTGTGTGTGTGTGTGTGTGTGTGTGTGTGTGTGTGTGTGTGTATGGGTGTTCCAGGCCCTCTTGCCACTGCAAACAAACACCAGACACTTGTGTCACTTCTTACGTCTATGTTATGTGAGTTCTTCAGCACTGAACCCAGGCTGATAGGCTTTGCAAGCAAGTGCCTTTAACCTGTGAGACAAATGTCCTAGCCCCCTTTTGGGATTTAAACGTCTGTATTTATGTCAGCCACATATTTAAGGGCACCCTTCACAGACCGCTGGCACTGCCTGGAAACACGTTAGGAGTGCTGATTCTCAGCCTGTTTCCCATTCACCGAACCACCAACTCCCCAGCCACTTCTCAGGGATGGGCCTCAACAGAGGCCCTCAGCAGCTGAGCCCAAGTTGGAAGACCCCTCAGTGTGCACTTGTGCTCAGGTATGCATGGACTCAGCTGGCCCTGCTCTCAAATGGACAGTGAGCAGCTCTGGCTTTTCTAAAAGCCTCCCCTGCCCATGGCGGCCCTGAGAGAAAGAAGGCCAGATGGCTGCCCTCAGCCCTGTGAGGTCTGTGGAAAGAAGACAGGCAGGAAGGGTCACCACTGAAGATCTTTCAAACTTGGCTTTAGCAGATGAGTCCTTGCTGGTTTCCTCTAGTTTAGACCACACCGTCCAGTCTTGTTCCTGTCAGTAGATCTGTTATATCATATGTCACCGGACAAAAGCTGTGGTTGATTGGATGGAGTGGACTCAGTAACTCAGTTATGTTCAATTTGAACTTGGAGTTAAAGACACGTGGATTCTAAGGCTATAGTTAGGATGCCATGAAGAATTAGAACAGAAACGGTAAAGGGTGAAGCTAGAGGCTTTGGTGATTTTAACACATGTTAACCGCCCCCACACACACCTAAAAGTTGGGTTAAGATCTTTTTGTAAAAAATATTAAGAGTTGGAAAGCAGTACAGACAACAATCACATACCCTCATTTAGGTATACCATCTGCTTACATACCCACACACTGACTGCATCTGCCTCCCTTTCTCTCTTCCTTTATACACATACCCATGTAATGCCGTGACACAAAGTGGTGCATGCATCTGGAGTTCACGTGCATGGCAGGAAGCCCTTTTTTTTTCATCTTATAGATAAATAAATTTTTTTTTAGTAAAAAAAGATGTTTCAGTCACTCCTTCTAGAACAGCAGTTATTTATTATTATGATGATTACTATGCATTATTGTTGTTTTTGCAGTGCTGGGCATGGTACCCAGGGCCAGGAGTATATAAGCTGAATACTGTACTGCTGAGCTGTGCCCCAGACCTTCAATGTTCATCCAATCTTTCAATCTTGCTTTCATAAAAATATGGAATATTCACTCATACTGAATCAACTTCTTATTTAACATTTAATTAAACTATTTGGTCCCAATCCTAAGTGCTACAGGTGGAAATCAGCGCGTGAACATAAGGCCCCTGTGTGATCCAGGCCTGGACTGCTGAGCTAGAGACAAGCCTGAGACAGCTCTCCACTGACCGGGTGACTGGAAGGTGTGAAGAGACCTGGTCCCTCCAATAGCCAGCTGGATGGACAGTCATTGTGAGCTGGCCCACTGGCCCTGTCTGCGTGTCATAGTCCAGAGGGCACAAGCCCACAGCTAGGTCATCTGTCTTTCTGTGCCTGGGTTAGCAGAACTGTTCTCTGGTCATCCGGGCCTCAAGTCTTAGCCACACTGGCAGGGTGAGGCCTGCCTGTACGTCTGTACAATGGAGCTGACAGGACTCTAGAGTCTGTGACAGTTTTGCTGACATGTAGACCCACCGCCTGACTGAGCGAACTCGAAATTACCGTCAGGGCAGAAAAGAAAAAAATGCAAGCAGTCTGTGGGCCACTGTGGGAAGGAAGCCAGGCCCAGGGCCTCATGAAACAGGGTCTGGGATGATCTTGGGTGGTGGTGGCAATAGTCCAAGTCCCAAGATAAAAATTCTCTTCGTTTTGATGTTTTTCCTGAGATAAATAAATCTTGAAATTTGTAAGCTGGTGTAGTTGTACACATCTTTAATCTCAGCACTAGAAAGGTTGAGGTAGGAGGATTGCAGTGAATTCCAGGCCAGCCTGGGGCTACAGAGTGTCTTCCAGATCAGCATGGACCACAGTGAGACCCTGCCTCCAAGGAAAAAAAAATTTGAAACCAAAAAAAAAAATTGAAATATATTTAAATAATTCAGTGATTATTAGACTAAAAAACACAAGAGCCATATTTTCATCTACATTCATTTTAGGATCCATTTTCTTTTTATATCACTATTGTTTCGATGGCTATTCCCCCTTAATTACTACTCAGAAGTTGAAACACTTAAATAGCAGGATGGCCGAAGGCTATTCCTAAGCAAACACCACTAATGGAATTTCTTAAGCAACACTTTTATTATTTTTCCTTTTCCAACAATAAGGAACTTCTTAACTTCATTATACTGAACCTTCTTGGGTTTGAACTCATTGGCTATGCGCAGAAAGCTCTTAGTCAGATATTATGACTTTTCTCTCCTTTGTAATTAAGAAGTTTCCCTATATGATGCTTTAGCATGTTTGAATATTAAATAGTTCACGTGATAGGAATCATTCCTTTAGCAGATGTATTCATTTCTCATAGCTTCATTTAGAATGCAAATGAACTTGAACTGTAGAGAACATACAAAGGTTTAATAGTTCAGAGTCATGTACTTTTTAACCTGCTCTAAACCCACGGCTCCCGCTGCAGGACCATCTCCCAGCTCTGCAGACTTCTGACTGGGGTTTGAGTAAAGTCCTTCAATTGCAGAGGAAGGGATTAAGATCTGTCAAGTAGTGTGTGTGCTTTGGAGCTGAGACGCTATCACTCAGTAACCATGCAGACATCGGGGCTTCCCCTATCCTTGTTTGCTAAGAAATATTTTACTATTATTATTTTATTAATATTATTGCTACTACTATTATTATTATTATTATTTAGACATACACGTGACTTTCTGGCCCTGTCTTCCATCAGCTTAAACTAGCCATCTTCCTCCTGAAGTTTAAGAACTGGCCCTGACTCAGAGAGCGAGGATGAGACTGAAAATGATTCGTTACTCCACAAGTGAACGAACCAGGGTCTGTGGACAGTATTTTCAGAGGATGCCGAGTGTATACATCGATTAACCAAATATTCATACTTGAGCACAGACACTGCAGTGTGTATTTGATTACAAAATGTTGACTAGAAATCCCAGTGGTACATGGTACATAGAAATGACAGGTGTCAAGCTGAGCAAATGGTAGGAAGGTGTCATGTGCCCCCCAAGGTGCTCAGCAGTCAGCACCAGTGTTCTGAGTCTCCACTTGCACAGTGCCTGGTACGGCCCTTGGTAATCTGTTGCAGGGCACCGTGGAACCAGGGTGAAGGGCACCAACTCTGAGTCTTCTTCCTCTGCCAAAGTGTGGCTTCAGGTGATTTTTCGTGCTTCAGTTTCCACATCTGTCATTTGAGGTCTAGTTGGTTACACAGGTGAAGCCACAAGAAGAGTACACCTGCATAGGGTACTCACTAAGGTCGGTCACTGTGGGCTGTTACGAATCTGTTGCTAATCTACTCACTTACATTGTCTCTTAAATGTCCATGAGTCAAGAGCTTATTACTTTCATAGACTGCAAATAGAAGCTGTGTCTCACAACTCCTTGTATCCCTCAGCACGAGCAGGCAGTAAGGAAATTATCTTGTGTGTGTGTGTGTGTGTGTGTGTGTGTGTGTGTGTGTGTGTGAAGAGGGGAATGGGAGAGGGCCCCGTGGGTGTGGTGGTTTGAATCACATGCCCCCATAAATCCATGTGTTCTGAATGCTTGGTTTCCAGCCAATGGCAATTTGGGAGGTGGAGCCTTGCCGGAGGAGGTGTGTTGTTGGGGGTGGGCTTAGGGGTGTTAAAGCCAGCTCCCCCTTGCCAGAGATCAACTCACCATCTGGCTGCTGCTTTCCACCTGCTGTGGTGGAGGTGATGTCTGCCCTCTCTGCTCATGCCATCTTTTTCCCTGCCATCATGGACCTTCCCCTTGAAACTAAACCAAAATAAAAACCTTTCTTTCTGTCAGCTGTTTTTGATTGGGTGCTATGTCCCAGCAAAAGAAGGTGACTACAGCAGTGGGAATGAACCCTTGCTGCACAAACCTGAGGACATGAGTTCAATCTCTGACACCCATGTAAAAGCTGAGCATAGACATGCATGCCTGTAAACCCAGTCCTGAGGGGTCAGAGACAGGAGGGTTGCTGGGGGCTACTGATCAGCAAGTCTATCTGAAACTATGGTGAACCCACTGTGGTACTGCACACCTCTAGTCCCAGCCCTGGGGAGGCTGAGGTAGGAGGATCACAGTCATTTTAAGGTCAGCCTGGGACTATAGAGCGAGTCCCAGATCAGCCTGAGCTAGAGTGAGACCCTGCCTTGAAGAAACAAACAAAAATGCTGTGGAAATTCCAGGCTAAGTGAGAGACTCTATCTCAAGGAAGTATGATGAGCATGTCATAGAGGAGGCCCTAGTGTCCTCCTGTGGCTTTTCCACTTGTGTCTGTCTGTGCACATGCATCTGCACACACACACACACACACACACACACACACACACACACACACACACACACACACCAGAAAAATAAAGAAAAAATAAAATGCTTTAAAAATTATCTTCTTATTTATAAAATTAACAAAGGACCAACTTAAGCACATAAATTCTTATTATTTATTAAAAGGAAAAGGAAATGCTACATTTTTGTTATTTACTATTAGGTCAAAAAATAATATCCAGATTATCTCTTAGCATGTGTCCCATTTCTGCGTACACTCATGACATACAGGCAGCCTCCCAGCCCTCTGTCTTTAGCATACATGGCCTAGGTCAGTGGGAGGGGACATCTCAGTCCCCTGGGTCTCCACATCCAGCCTGGGTCAGTGGGAGGGGAAGCTGGCATCTTGTCAGCTTGTTAACACCCTACTGAGCAGGGTTCTTGATTTAGCATGATGATTACGGGCCCTGCCAGTCTCTCTGCCCAGCCAATCGCCTGAGGCAAAGGTTTTTGTGTGTGAAAAGAAGAGCTGAGCAAGTATGGTACCCACGGTGCCAGACGGGCCCCACCAGCTGTTCTCTGCAGGGCAGGCTCCACTCTGTGTCTGCCCTGAGCAGTGACTGGGAGCCTGCCCTGCCCTGAAGCACTGTCCCCACACTTGGTTATTACGGTTGTCACTTCCCACCTTTCAGCTCTTGTCCAGGGTGACAGCAAGCATGCAAATGACTGGCTCTGACAAAGGTGATGGTCAGAGCTCTCGGGCATATTTGGGGATAAACCCCTTGGTAAGAAAGTTCCACCAGTGTTGTGTATTGTAGGAAGTGGCATGTGTACCTGTTATGGCTATTTCTCTTTCCCCCAAAGAACCAAGAGACCCTCAAAATTCCTTCATGTGTGATAAACACACTCTACATGGTCCCTGGGTGAGGCTGCTGTCAAGGAAACCTACGGTCACCCCGAGCTCTGCTAAGTGCTGATGGGGTGCAGCCCTGTGTGGAGACCTGGCATAGAGCTCTATCAGTACTTCTCTGAGTGCTGACCGTGGGCAGACCCTTCCCATTGTTCCTTTCCACCACATTGGCTCTCCACCCACCACGGGAAGCTGGCACAGCAAGAGACCACGTGTTAAGCAACAGAGCTTTGAGATCTGAACCCAGATGATTTGACCTGGAGCCATGTTCTCACGCACTGTTCTATTTTTCTTTCTTTTGTACTTTTTGTGATATGGGATCTTGAATTTAGGGCCTTGCACAGATTAGGCAAGTACTTTATTACTGAGCTCTAGCCCTAGCCCCCTTTTAACTTTTTAAAAATAGGAGTATGAGAATGGGCGGATAATGGGGTACATGTTGGGGGCCAGAGACAACCGCAAGTGTTGGTTCTTAGCCTCTAAGACAGTTTCCTGATAGTCTCTGCTGTGTTTACAGGCTAGCTGGCTTGCAGGCTTTGGGGAATCTCTCCTTGTCTCCACCTCCCATTTGCTGTAGTCATGCTGGGATTAGAGACTCTTGCACTACAGCGTCTGGATTCTCCAAGGTTCTAGGGATTCACATGGGGCTTGCCGCTCCTTTGAGCATAGCACTGTCTCCATCAAGCCATCTCCCCAGCCTCTTAATTTTTTATTTTTTATTTTGAGACAGGTTCTTAGTAAATTTCCTCAGCTGGCCTTGAATTTGCAATCCTCCTGCCTCAGCCTCCTGGGTGCTGGGATTGCAGTCATGTCTCACCAAGACCATTTTAAGCTATCTTTCTTACTGACAGGTTCTGTGGACCACCAGGACCTTGGAGGAAAGAGAGGATATGTATCTTCTGCCTTACCCTGTCATTATCCCCCCCATTTTGTGTTGCAAAATCCTAGAGGTACACATGAGATGGCGCTTTATAAAGTTATCTTCATAGATCAGGGGTTAGCTGAGCAGCCCACAGACCACCCTGGCTTTCTGCCCATTTCTGTGCGTCTTGTGAGCTAAGAATGATTTTTATATTTTATATAATTGAAAAAGTTTAAAAATTTTGTAACATGCAAGCATGGTGCACAAGTCTTGAATGCCAGCACTTGGGGAGGCAGAGGATGAGTTTGAGGCTAGCCTGGGCTACATTGTGAGACACCCTCATTTCAAAGAGCTAAAAAGAAAATAACTTGTAATGTGAAAATTACATACGCTTAAATTTCAATGTCTATAGCTAAAGTTTATATTTGATTAATGAAACATTTTTGGATATTTGTTTTCTTTTTCTCTGCTGTATGTGTGTATATGTATGGTGTGCCTGTGTGTGTTTATGTGTATATGGGTGCCAGTGTGTGCATGTGGTGGCCATAGGTTGATGTCAGGTGATTTTCCCTCTATTATTTTCCACCTTATTTATTGAGAAAAGGTCTCTCACTGAACCCAGAGCTCAATGATTTGAAAGCCTGCCAGCTAACCCCAGCAATCTACCTGTCACCATCGCCCAAGTTCTGGGATCACAGGTATGTACCACCGTGCCCAGCATTTATGAGAGTGCTGGGGATCTGAATACAGTGGGTGGGCAAGCACCTAACTGACTGAGCCATCTTTTAAGACCCTTGTTTTCTATTGATATCTATATAAGATCTTGCATTTTGTCTTATAAAACCTAAAATACTTATTATTTGGTTCTTTACTCAAAGAACTTGCTAACACCTAGGATTAATGATCTTGATTACATTTTCTTTGTATGGCAAAATAAAAGTTTCACTAAATATTAACAAAATATGAAGAAGAAATAAAATAAATTTATTTATTTATTTATTTATTTATTTATTTCAGGGTCTTGCTATATAGACCAGGCTAGCCTTGAACTCACAACCTTCCTGCCTCGGTCTGAAGCATAAATTCTGAACTCCAGTTAGAGATGGTCTTTCACCTGGGAATGACAGCTTGGAATCATTCTCTTGTTTCCATCCTCCTTCCCTCCCTCCTTCCCTCCCTTTCTTCAACACTGGACTTTGGTCCAAAGCTGGAGACATAGTAACCTAATTTGAGCACTGCGTGAACCCAGTACATCACATAGTCCAAAAGTTCTTAATGTCTTGGCTTTCATGGACCAGTGAAATGAAAAAAAAATTGAGTGGAGAATAGCATGCAACCAACAAATTTATGTATCTCTGTGTAAAGACAATGGGCCCTTTGAAGCACTAACTAGCCCACTCCTACCGACCCATCATGAGCAACCACATTCTCTAAGAAGGCACAATTGAAATACCACAAGGGAAGCAAGCAGATGCTCCCAGCATAAAAGAGGCTTCCCTGGAAGAGGAAACAGTTTCTACTCACAGTCTCTGCACCATTCTTACCTTTCTTATTTCCCTCAGCCTGGTGACTTCTCTCCAGCCAGCACAAGTAAGGCTGGGAAGCATGAACCATCTTTGATTACCTCCCCTCACCTCCCTGAGCCTGTCTCATGGATAGTTTGTTCTGTTATCTATTGCTGTGGAGTTTCCTCTTCAGAAATGAATGCTGATCTCATATAGTATCCACACTAACAGATTTGTTTTTTTTTTTTAATCTATTCTGTTACAGGCATACTTTCCAGGAACCAATACTTCTGAAGACAAAAACTTCCTCAAACAGTAGAAAATCTAAACTTTAGACTGAGAAGTGGAGACACATTTTGGGTCTAATGGCCCCTTAGGTCATATAAGCAACGGGCCATTAGACCCAAAATGTGCCTAGGTCATATAAGTGACTTATCTATTTGTAAGAACAAGTCTTTCAGAAAATACCCTTGAAAATGTTTATTTAATAAAAGTGTTAGCTTATTAAAAAGACCCATCTATTTCTTTTTCACTGATCAGTTGCTGAGGGAGCACTGGGGATTTCGCTTGTCAACTGGCCACTGAGCCAGGTACTTGAGGGTTCCAGAGATGCTCTAGAGTGAGTTACTTCTTTCTCTCATGGCAACACATCTCCCAGGGGAGCCAGACCCAGATACTGGCCACGTGACAGCTAATCCTGGGCCTTCTTGGCCCAGTCATGTTCCTCGAGGTACTGCCTCTGTGAATCATTGAGATCTGAGCTACATGTGACAGCTAATCCTGGGCCTTCTTGGCCTAGTCATGTTCCTCGAGGTACTGCCTCTGTGAATCATTGAGATCTGAGCTACAAAACACCATTTTGACACCCACTGTCTTATGGTGTTGGAGTATTCCCAGTCGAAGTAACCTCAGAAGGGCGAGTGCACACAGTGGGGAGAAGGGAAATAAGCAACTGTTGGAACATAAGGCTGTGTTGTCAGGTTCCATGGCAACCCTGAGGATCCCTTGTCCTGGTGTTCATACCCAGTGGAGGAGGGCACCTGTCATTCCAACATCCAACCCCACCAGTGTCTAATGACTGAAGCCCCAGCAGGTAGCTTGACTTCTGCTCAGAGACCCTGACCTTAGATTCTACAGCCAAGTCCCACACGTACCTTCAGAAATCCTACCTGATGACTAATGCCTGCTATTTTGAGCTGTAAATTCTGGTGGGTTTTTTTGTTGTTGTTGTTAAGTATCAATGAATGATACTATAACCTAATTCAAAGGAAATACAATTTTCTGAAATCTTCCCAGAAAGTTAGAAACAAAAGAATATAAAACAGCTAATTTTACAGACATCAGCAAATACCAGGGAGACCTAAGACTCATTAGTACAAGAAAAGAAGGTCAACTGCCTAGCACCAGATGAGTCATCTCTATCACACTCGCCAGAGCCCAGGAAACATGACAGAGGAAGTGTCCGGTTAAATCTGAGTGCTGCTCTCACTGCTAGCCTGGGAAACTCCTCCATGGAGATGGTGTTAGACACTGAGGAGACTCAGAACTCATCAAAGCAGAAAACCAGATGCTGCTCAGAGCTCAACACAGGAAAGGAGACTCATAACTCACCTTCCAAGGCTCAGGAAACATTGGTGAAGAAGAGGAAGAAAGACTGTAAGAGCCACAGGGTGGGAAGGTGTTCTCTGAGGTATTTGCCCCTCCCCCACTGTGGTAGTGTGAATAATGTCCCCCAATAGAATTTATTATAATTGTGTTTATTAAATTGTTAATTGTCTCCAGGCTTCTGGCTGGAGGAAGTGTCACTTTGGCCTAGCCTCCTGGGGTCATGACACCCTTTCTATTTTGGAAGCAAAATACTAGGGATAGATATGCAAAAGAAAAGCCAGAACCTGGTCTGGCAGGTGTAATTTTTGTGAATTACAGTGTTACAGTTGTTGGCTGGCTGGCTTTGGAGGTGCTGGGCCTCTCTCTGTCTCTGCTTAGATCTGTGAAAAGGGGGGGCAGCCTTTCCTTAACTTCCCCTAGATCTGATAGTTTCAATAAATACTTTCCTCCCCAAAATTGTGCCTGGTTTGGAGATTCATCCCAGCAGCGTGTGTCTGACTACAACATCCACAGAGACTGACTGGTGCATTCATAATCCCACAGTGATTACCAATAACCTCTCTTAGGAGAGCCCTCAGTGGAATGGGGATGGACAGAACACAAGAGTAGAATGCAATGGGAATATGGCTAATATACAACATGTTCATACAATAAACTTCTCAATAAAATGTTAATATTTAAAGATCAATTCATGATGTTCAGTGTCTACAAAATCCAGAAAACACAGAGAGGTAAATGATGAAAAAAGGGATGCAAAGAAAAGATTGTCTTAAGTGTAGAGAATGAAAATGACCTCTATTCACATGCACACATGCAGTATGGCACACAGGGGACACAGAGAAGATTCTAGAAGTAAATGACAACACCAAATTATTATATACAAAGGACTTGGGATCAAAATTTCATTGATTATATGATCAGTAATACTATAGGGTAATAAAAAACAAAGGTTTTAGAATTCTTTGGGAAATTGATTTTTCTATCTGGATTTTATCATTTGCTAAATGGTGCACCATGTGTAAGCAAACACAAAGATATTTGAAAACTGGTAATGAAGCAAAGATTATCTTCCAGACACACTTTCCTAGTGACTATCTATGACCAAGGAGAGGAAGGAGGTAGGCTCCAGGAGGAACTCAGGATAGAACTCAGAGTTCTGACGACTGTCCTCAGGCTGGCCCAGCTGTTCCAGATCAGAGCCTGTGGGTGTGGTCCCGGGGAGGATAAAAGGAAGAATAGGTTGTCTGATGAGTATGATAGTAGAAAACTGTAAAAATCTAAGAAAGTTTATATACCTGAAAAATAGTGGTTAGGAATGAACAGCATTTCCATAATCATATTTACTGAGCCCCTCCCCAAATTATAGTATCAACCCATTGGGAAGATTGGAGGAAGAGGGGAAGAGATGAAGCACATCAGAGCCTAAAGATAATATTAAAATTGGTTGGGGCTGCCAAGATTTCTCATTGGTTAAAGGTGCTTGCTTGCAAAGCCTGCCAGCCTAGGCTCAATTCTCCAGGACCCACGTAAAGCTGGTACAAATGTGAGGCATGCATCTGGAGTTTGTTTGCAGTGGCAAGAGGCCCTGGGACACCTATACTTGTGTGTGTGTGTGTGTGTGTCTCTCTCTCTCTCAAAAATAATAAATAAAATATTTTTTAAAAGATTAACATGGGCAGAGTGGAAATCATCCTACAGACCTGTTTGTCAGAAATACAGAGGTGGATAAATCGAAGAGTCATAATTGTGAAATTTCCGTGGAGAGGAACTTGAGATGGAGCAAACAGGAGAAGGATCTTGTTTTGGCTCTAAGTCTTTAGTGTTACCAGCACTTTATTTTATCTTTTTGTTATGTGCATGTTTGACTTTGATTAAAAAAAATAAAAAGAAGCTTCTCTAACGCTCAAACTTAATAACAAAAAGAAAGTTCAAAGTAGTGTAAAAGTTAATCTCAAAAACAGAAAAGTTCCCATTACTTCCCATGCAAAGTTCTATAATTTATTAATTCTTTTCTCACACTAATAAACACTCTAAGTTCATCTTAGGTGATGTTTTGCTTCTATTTGGAAAACTACTAACTGAGTTTTGACTTCCCCATAGAAAAAGATGCAATGGGAGTAGACATAGGAAAATTTTTTAAAAATATGATTGAAGCATTGGATGAAGAAAGCTTAAAGCTGATAATTTTTTTTTTCAGACTCTGGCAAATCCCAGGAGTAGTTGAGCTACTGTTGGGGACATGGCTAGGTCACAGGATGTTAGGACCACAAAGGGCCTTGGATTGCTCACTCCAGGGCCTTCTCAGATCTTGTTTGGAGCTTGGTTCTTCTCATTTGTCCCAGGGTGAGTTCTCTGTACCCTGTAGCTTGTATGAGGCTTTGGTTGCATTTGTTCTAAGTAACATGCTTCTTTCTTACCATTAGTTCGCATCAAGTTGTGATTGCGGCCAATTAGCTGTCATTGTCTTCTTCTCTCCACGAATCTTAGTGTGGCAGTCCTCAATGTTACTGTATGTGAGCAATCTGGAGCCCAGGTAATGGTGCAGTTTCCAGAATCCCATCTCAGGGAAGCTCCAGGGGTTCCCCAAATTATACTTTAATAACTTCCATGTATTAAAGCATTGAAGTATTGAAGTATTAAAAATAAGTAGGCTTAGTTTCTTTTTAAAAAAATGATTGCAATTAACCTATGTGGCATTTAGGATACATACAGTAAGAGTATTTTTAGTTTTTAAAATATAGGACAGTTGGGATTAATGAACAACCCCAAGAAAGCCTCCCAAGTTGGATTGTGGCACTTTCTTGATGAAACACCCATGCTTATCAGGTAATGGCATCAGGGCTGAGTCTACTCTCATCAGTCCAGGATAGGACACTGTATTTCGGTGGTGCCACATACTCCCCTCATCCAAGGTCTCTGGTCCACCCGAGTGGGGTGCACTAGCTGAACCCTCCTTCACATTCCTGTGATTTTCCACATGGTACTTTGTAATGACCAGTTCTCCCTGCCCGTTCCACTGCTTGGCTATGTTTGGCTCCTTTGGGAACAGTTCAAAGGTTGCTTCTTTCTGCAAGATTACTTCTCTAAATCCTCAAGGTGGTAAGTGACTAGTTCCCTCGTCTGAGCTATGTATCACTACTGCTGGAACATATATCTAATTGCACTGTAATTATGTGTTTACATGCCTTTGTGCACCTGGCTCAGTGTCTCAGTGGAGGCCACACCTTACTCATCTATGCATTGCTACCAGTCTCACAAGGTGAGGGGAAAGAGGGCTGTCCTCCTAGGAGGAAACTGTGCCCTTAGCCATCCACGACTGCATCGGCTCACAGATTATGAACAGAAGCCTTGAAGACACAGTCCCAATGGTAGAAGTATGTGTTAGTCTGAGAGCTGGCCAAGAAATGGGACCTGTGTCATTTTCCTTACTGCTGAGTAGAATTCCACGGTGTATATATACCACAACTTTGATATCCATTTGTCTAGTGATGGGCATTTGGGTTGATTCAAATTCTTGGCTATTATGAAGTGAGCAGCTAAAAACATGGTTGAGCACATGTCTCTGTGCTGAAGGAAGGAATCTTGAGAGCAGATGCCTAGTAGAGGGATAGCTGGGTCCCTTGGCTCTATATGCATCTTGTTCAGGAGCCTCCACACTGCTTTTCATAGTGGTTGCACAAGTTTGTGTTCCCACCAGCAGTGAATAAGGGTCCCCCCCACCACATCTTTGCCAACATCTATTATTAGTGGGTTTTTTAATGATTGACATCAAACTTGGAAGAGATCATACTTGGCAAACTCACACAAGAACAGAGAGACAAATGCCGCATATTCTCCCTCATCTTTGGTTCCTGACCAGGTTAAGCATGAATAGTAAGATGACCTGACAGGTGAATGGAGAGACTTGACAAAGGGATGGAAGGAGCTGGGGGTAGATGGGAGGGGGAAGACACTAATCTTAACCCATAATGAATCAATACCATAAGATCCTTACTTTCATATAGTAAGCTCTAGAGGAAGCTGGGGGTATCCTCTGGTAAAAAGGATCCTGAGGCCAAGACAAGTGGCTCTGGCCTATAACTCCCTGTCCCAGCAATTGGTTACTTCCCACACTGAGCTGTTGTTGATCAGAGACCTACAAGGTCCCATAAACAAGATAAGCTTATGTCAAAGCTCTTGAATACCTGCCCCAGGCATAAGATAAGACCCTATTCCTGAATATACCACAGACTGCTATCACACAACACTAGAGACTGTGCTGAATCCAGAAATGAAACCAGCTCTCAGATTGTAGCCTGTGTAGTGCTGGAAGGCACTACATGATTTGTCAGGGGAAATTGGCAAACTATATTCTGTGAAAGCAGGGAGCATTTATATGTAACACCCACAGATGCTATGACAATGCAGATTACACTGCTATTCTGCAGAGACTATCATGCCAAGAAGTGCTCATCTGTGCAATAGTGGCACTAAACTTAGGTGGGTAATCAATGGCTTGCTAATTGGCTAAGAGATATGCTCAGTGGAAAGGAACCCTTAGCTAGAACTGAGATCCTAGGTATATTCTTAAGGAGACCAAGAACCTGGACTCCAAGAACCTGGACTCCAAGAGGAAATCCCCACTAACCATGGGCCTACAGAGAGGCTACACCTATTAGAATCTCACCAAATTAACAATGTTTGTCTTATTTAACCTATAACTAATCTCATTCTCATTTGGAAATTCTGTTTGCATGTTTCAGAAGTCAGTGAGAACCATGGACAGCCCAGTTCCACCAACAGGACCTGGGATGATGGTTGACACCCAGATAAGAGATGAACCACTCCAAACTCATCATCGAGGGCTAAATAAAACCTCTGAGGAAGTGGAGAGATGAGCAAGAGAATTACCTCCACAGCAAGTCAGATAACCCATGAAAGGACAATGGATACAGACACAGAGGATACCCAACACGGTCTAAAGCAGAAATCCAGAGACTCTTAAGACCTCAACAGTAAAGCAGGCTTAAAACTCACCCACCATGACTCAGAGAACTTTGTGGAAGAGGGAGTGAAAAGATTGTAAGAACCACTGTGGGGGAGAATTTCCAGAGACATAGCTCCCCTTAACAATAACATATACACATAAGCACTGTCTACTTCTTATACAGTTCATAACCCCCATCCCATGGACTGTTCCAGCAATCTGGGAAATGGGGGCGTTATCACAAGACTTGTACATACAATTATTAACAATAAATATGTTTTTTTCTGTTTTTTTGTTTGTTTTTTTGAGGTAGCGTCTCACTCTAGTCCAGGCTGACCTGGAATTCACTATGTAGTCTCAGGGTGGCCTTGAACTCATGATGATCCTCCTACCTCTGCCTCCCTAGTGCTGGGATTAAAGGCATGCGCCACCACGCCCAGCAGTTTTTTTTTTTAAAGAAAGAAATGGGACCTGTGAAGGAGTGGGCAGGAATTGTGGAGAACAGATGTTTTCTCGGAATGGGAAGATGGACCATGGGTACTGGGGTAGCAGAATAAAGATCCTGCAGTTGTGTGTTGTGACATCTCCCCTCAAAGCCATCTCTCCCCCACACCTTTCCTTGCTTCTTAATGTCTCAGTTATCAACAAATCTATAAGTATGTTTATTCATTCACTAAATATTTGTTGCATGCCAGGCAAATATACAAGATATGAGCATAAAACAGAAAACAACAGACAAGATAAATACATAATATGTGCTGTATATACTAAATAATCATAATTATTGGGGAAGCAGAGGCAGGAAGGGAGGGAATGAATTGCCAGATGGGTAAAAGATCAGTGAGCCAGCCTGGAATGGGTTTAGCCCACCCAGTGACTTTTGGGGTGTTGAGCTGCAGGTAGGAGGGAGGCAAAGGGATTTAAGCAGGGTTTTCTTTGGTCAGAGGAGCGGAGGGTGCACAGAAAGAGACCACCCTGATGCCTTACGGACAGTATAATAAGGACCAAGAAGGAGGCAGAGAGAGAGAGATGCCAGGAGTGTAGGGACAATGACAAGTAGATGGATGAGGGGTTGCAGGATTGTCCCCTGCACAGGGACAGATTTGAAAGGATGCTCAGGAGGGACGGGTGCAGGTAACATCAATGGTCTAAAGTAATGCCATGCTAGGAAAGAGAGACTGAGGTTCAGAGAGACCCACATGGTGCCTTGTGTTATCAGAAGAAGATCAGGTGTGGATCCCTCTGTGCTAAGGAGGAGAAGCGGAGGGTGCTGGTCACTTTGCAAGGGTGCTTCATGAGGAATCCTGCAGCAACACCCCTATATCAAAGCGCAGGCTCCTCAAAATCCTTACACCTTTTCTCTTTTTGTGTACACCTATGTGTGTGTGTGTGTGTGTGTGTGTGTGTGTGTGTGTGTGTGTGTGTGTGGTGTGAGTGTGTAAGCATATATGGCATAGTTTTGGAGGTTTCAGCCTGTGATTCACTCTGTCTTGTTCTGAGCCTGTGGTGAGGGCATGTCATAGGGGACAAACATTCATGTCATGGCTAGGTGCAAGAAGAGAATGATGAAGAGACCCCAGAACTCCATCATGCTCTTTGAGGCACATCCCCATTACCTAAACACTCCCTCGTATTTTTCAGGATGCAGCGAGAGAGCTGTGGCCCATCTAATCCTACCATCCACCATAGGCAGATAGCTGAGATCCTGGCAAGAGATGAGCCACCACAACCATATCATGGAGGATCAATATGGAATCCCGCAGAGAATGATGGGATGAATAAGGGACCCACAGCCACAGCCATTCAATCAACACAGGATAAGCGAGTGAGACAGAAACCAATGATTTTTGACACAAAGACCCCTAAGCTCACAACCTTAAAGCAGCCTTAATAATCATCCACCACAACTCAGGGTACTGAGCGGAAGAGGGGGCAGAAAGATTGTGAGAGCCGTGGTGGGGGAGACTATTCAGAGGCATGGCACCCCTCAGTAACAACATACTAG
>PVHP010033444.1:0-19676 GCA_004024765.1 Zapus hudsonius
CGGCTCGTGCGCATGCGCCCCGGCGCGCCGCTTCCGGAAGTGGCGGTGCGGGGTGAGCTGTGCGGCGGCGGCGCTCGTGGGCTGCGGGTCGCAGCGGCCGAGGCGGCGCGCGGGCCGGACTTCCTGCGGCATGGAGATCGTCAGGAGCGGTGCGTGTCCCCTGCGTCCCTCCCCTGCCTGCTGACCAGACCCGCGGCGCCCTGCTCGAGCGGCCCTGCCGGGGCGGCCCTCGGGCTCCTGCCGGGTGTCCTCCCTCTGCGCGCCGAGCCCGCCTTGCCTTCCTCGGCCGCTCACTGAGCCTTGTCCTTACGTTTGGGCCCCTGGGACTCAGCGGGCCTTGGAGGAGCTCGTGCCGCGTGTCCGTGCACGCCTCGGGGCGTGTCCCCTTCCATCCTGCACACACTTCGGGGACGTGTCCCTTTCCATCCTGCGCACGCCTTGGGGACGTGTCCCCTTTCATCCTGCGCCCGCCTCGGGGACGTGTTGCCTTTCATGCTGGGCACACCTCGGGAACGTGTCCCCTTCCATCCTGTGCACACCTCGGGGACCTGTCCCTTTCCATCCTGCAGACACCTCGGGGATGTGTCCCCTTTCATGCTGCGCACACCCAAGGTGTCCCATTCCATGCTGTGCACACCTCGGGGACATGTCCCCTTCCATACTGTGCACACCTTGAGGACGTGTCCCCTTCCATCCTGCGCCCGCCTGGGGATGTGTACCCTTCCACTCTGTGCACACCACGGGGACGTGTCCCCTTCCATACTGTGCACACCTCGGGGATGTGTCCCCTTTCATCCTTTGCACGCCTCGGGGAGGTGTCCCCTTCCATCCTGTGCACACTTCGGGGACCTGTCCCCTTCCATCCTGCACACACTTCGGGGACGTATCCCCTTTCATACTGTGCACACCTCTGGGACGTGTCCCCTTCCATCCTGTGCACGCCTCGGGGACGGGTCCCTTTCCATCCTGCACACACCTCGGGGACATGTCCGCTTCCATCGGGTGCACAGTTCCATACATATACACACTAGGAGGCCTGGGAAGAAGGCTACGAGGGTAAAAGGTATTTGCTTGCAAAGCCTGTGGACTTGGGTTCAGTTACCAAGCCAGAAGCTTGTGAGCCCCTAAACCTGGTGAAGGGAGCGGTGGATACTGAGAGGCCCTGTGTACACAAGGTGTAAGGTGTGGTCTGAAAGCTGCTCTCTGACCCTCACATGGTGCTCTGGCAGGCATGTGCTTGCACTCACCAACATAAACATACACACATGCACTTGGAACTTAGCAAAAACTCCTATTTATTTAGACAGGGTCTTCCTTTGTGGCTCAGACTGGCTTCAGACTCAGGATTCTTTTGCTTCAGCCTACCGAGTAGTAGAATTGTATGTGTGTGCCACCATGCCCAATTAAACACTTTTTTTTCTAAAGGTGTCCATGCAGGGTGACCTTGGTTCTTGGCTTTATGCAGGGTCTGGTTGGAGTGGATTGTTTAGCTCAGATACTTTACCAGAAACGAGGTTTTTTTCCAATTGCCAGAAAAGAGAGAAAAAGAATAGAATGGGCACACCAGGGCTTTTTGCCACTGCAAACAAACTCCAGGTGCGCATCTGGCTTTATGTGAGTACTGAGAAATCGAATCCAGGCTGTCAGGCTTTGCAGGCCAGTACCTTAACCACTGAACAGTCTCTCCAGCCTCCATTTAAAAAGCCTTTAATCCTAGCACTGGGGAGTCAGAGGTAGTAGGATTGCCGTGAGTTCAAGGCCACCCTGAGACTACACAGTGAATTCCAGATCAGCCTGGACTAGAGCAAGACCCTACCTCAAAAAAAAAAAAAAAGCCTTAAACATACAAGTTATTTTCTTTTTATAATTTTTAAAGTATACTGTTATATTTGTGTGTGTGTGTGTGTATTTAGATATGAGTGTGCCAGGGTCTCTTGCTGCTGCCAGTTAGCACCAGATGCTTGTGTTATTTTTGCATCTGGCTTTATGTGAGCCCTGGCTGGTAGGCTGTGCAAGTGCTTTTAATCATTGAACCATCTCTCCTCCTTTGTAGAGGTTATTTCATCTTTTTCCTCTAGGTCGGGTCTCGCTCTAGCACATTCACTATGTAGTCTCAGGGTGGCCTGGAATTCTTGGTGATCCTCCCACCTCTGTCTCCAGAGTGCTGGGATTAAAGGTGTGTACCATCATCCCTGGCTCCTTATTTTTGTCTCTTTAAAAAAATGTTTTGCCAGGCGTGGTTAGGTTTTGTTGTCAACTTGGATCTTTTTAATTATCTTGGGTGAGTCTCTGAGGATGTTTACTGGAAGGCGGCCTCTCAGTAGAGGGCAGGATGTAAAGAAGTTCAAAGAAGCTAGAAGTAAGCATCCTTCCCTGTGTGGGCAGTGCAGGAAGGAAATTCCAGAGACTCAGGAAGTCATTAAGTCTGGGGAAGGGTTGTAAGACCCCCACCCTAAGGCTATATAAAGGGGAAGAAATTCTCTCCTGCCCCCCTCTTCCTTGTTCTCCTTGTTCTGTGTGTTTCTCTTTCACTGTTAAGGAACTTCCCCTCAATTTGTAGCTTCAATAAATACTTTCCTCCCCCAAATTGTGCCTGGTTTGAAGATTCATCCCAGCGGTGTGTGGCTGACTACGACAGTCTCAGGGTGGCTTCAACCTCATAGTTATCCTCCTACCTTTGCCTCCCAAATGCTGGGATTAAAGGTGTGCATCACCAAGCCTGGCACATTTATTTATTTATTCATTCATTCATTCATTCATTCATTTGAGAGAAACAGCAATAGAGAGAGAGAGAGAGCATCACCCAGCCCAGTTCATTTATTTATTTGAGAGAGAGAGAGAGATTGCACAAGTGAGCATGGTGTACCAGGGTCTCCTGTAACCACGAATGAACTCCAGACACATGTGTCATGTGTGTTTCTGGCTCTACGTGGGAACTGTGGGATGGAAACTGGGCCACCGGTCTATATCCTCCTTAACCACTGAGCGGTCTCTGTAGCCCTGTGTAGCCCAGGCTGGCCTTGAACTCAAGGCACTTCTACCTCAGCCTCTGAGAGCTGGGGTTAAAGGTGAGTGCTACCACCCTTTGTCCTTTTAGTTTATTTTTTCCTTGCCATGTAACTCTGGCCAGGCTGGCCTGGAATTTTTTAACGATCCTCCTGCCTCTGTCTCCTGAATGCTTGGATTATATGAGTGCGCCTTCATGCCTAGTGTGAGGTTTCTCTATACAATGGCTCATTCACGGAGCCCTCCGCAGGGTGGGAGTGCGCATGCGCTGCGGCCTCCGTCGGGAGCGGCCGCTCTAGGCAGCGGGGAGGACCGGGTGCGGCCGCTCCTCTATGGTCGTGGCCTGGGGCGCCTCTTGCGCAGGTGTCCGCTGTGATTCCGGGAGCGAATCCTCCACCTTCGGCTCCGGTGCCGGTAAGAGTCGACGCGGCGGGGCTGGTCAGGGGCGGAGCGGACGTTAGGCCCGGGCGGGAGATGGACGGAGTCCGCTCCCTCGAGCCGCTGGCGGGTGGGTGGAGGCGCGCGCGCCGGTCTTCGCCCGTGCGGGTGATGGTGCGGGTGCTGGGTGCCCATTGCTGGGCGCTGGGCGGTGTCCCGCGGACCTCAGCTCGGCTCCTTCCCCCGCCCCACTGCAAGAGCCCCGCATCCGCATCCGCGGGGCACCAGGGTCCGAGCCGCTCCTCCCAGGGACGCCCCTAGGCGGAGGGTTAGCTCCCTTTTTCCCGGGTCACCGCCGTTTCTCGCCTGGTTCACTGTGCCAGGAGTTTTCTTGGAAGCAGGGACGGGTGAATGGAGACGCGTCCCCCTGGGGCATCGGAGCCCCCCGACTTGGCTTGAAGCAGCAGCCCCTGACTGCCGGGCCCTGGGGTCTCTGCAGCCTTTGGTGTCCTTGGGGAGTCAATACAAGAGTTGAGTTCCGGTCCTCAGGCTCACCCCACGGCGCACTGTTTCTGTGGCTAATGGTTTGTAAACAGCCAGCTTGGATACGTCCTGAACACGTGCAAAGTGTTTACCTGGGCATTTCCCGTTAGCCTGATGGGAAAGCTACTTCTCCGAGGCTATTCTGAACCCTCTTTTGTTCTCCTCACTGCATAGGAGCCAGCACTCAGAATAACACTGCTGTTCTTGCTCAGTAATATCAATGTACCATGCAGCATACTTGTTTGAAGTTTCTATAGATACAGTTTGCCATCTAATCCTCCCACTATCCTTCAAGGTTGATATTATTATCCAGCACTGATAAGTGGGAAAGAGGTTCAGGAAGAATAAGTGATGGCCAGGTTGGGAACCTTGGTCAGTATCCTAAGACCATACACATAAAGCTTGACTAATGTCCAGAGGCAGGTCATTTGAGGGAGGGTGATTACTCCTGGGTGGCTTGATTTGGATCTTGTCACTGTATCCTCAGACAGAAAGAGCAATGTGACAGATTCATAGTTATGGAAATATACCCAAGGAGTGAGAAGTTGTAGAAGGACTAGATTGTAGGGTTTGACCAGGAGGGTAGTAGAGGATCATCACAGTACTGAAATAACATTTCCATAGCGCTATGTGCAAAGCTCAATTCTGAATGCTTTATTAATCACTATAGTCATGACTTCTCTGCCTTTCGGCTAAGAGCAAGTGTAATCACTACAGTCCTTTCAACAGCTTTTTAAAAATATTTTTATTGTGGTGCATGGTTGGTGCATCCTTTAATCCCAGCACTTGGGGCAAAAGTAGAAGGATTTCCATGATTTCAAAGCCACTGTGAAACTACATAGTGAATACCAGGTCAGCTGGGGCTAGAGCAAGACCCTACCTCACAAATCAAACAATAAAATTATTTATTTGAGAGACAGAGGTGTGTGTGTGTGTGTGTGTGTGTGTGTGTGTGTGTGTGTGTGTGTGTGTGTTTGGGCACTCTGGGACCTCCTGGCCCTGAAAACCAACTGCAGGCACATGCCCTGCTTTGTACATCTGGCATTCTATAGGTCCTGGGGAATTAAACCTAGGCTAGCAGGTGGTGTAAACAAGCACCTTCACCGGCTGAGCCATTTCCCAAAGTTCCTTTCAGCAGCTCTTTTAGGCTATATTCATATCCTCCAATTCACGGGTGAGTCACCAGACAGAAAGCTAAGTTACTTACCTGAGATCATGCAGCTAATGGTTGGTTAGCTTAACTTGTTACTTAGTTACCTTGGTTACTCCCGGATGACTTTTAGGTGATGGTGTCACAGCACTCAGAAGGCAGGAACATCTTGTTTGAGGCTCGCCAGGCCTGTGACCTCAGCTTCTAGCAAGGCTAAGACAGGAGGACCACAAGTTGAAGACTGCCCTCGAGAAAAGTAGTTAATGTTCATCAGGGCCTGTAAGTGTTGATTTGTGTGTAACAGATCTCTGGTTCCTAAACTTCCAAGTACATTATGATCTCATGAAGGGCTTGTTTACGGGGTACTTACGTTATCTGTGGATTCCACATCTTCAGATTCAACCAACCATGGTTAGAAGCTTTTTAAAATTAAATTCTAGAAAGTTCCAAAAAGCAAACTGAACTTGACCTGTGCTGAGCACTCCACTGACTCCCGGATGGAGGTAATGTGTTGGCAGGCCTGCCTGCTGTTTTTCTCACGCTGTCTCTCCAGCACTCTTTGAGTGTTATCTGCCTTGTGTAACATGTAGACCTACCGTGGCTGGGCCTGTACTGAACATGTGCACTCTCTTGTCATATTTAGTTCCCTTAACAATACATGCTCACCACTGTTTACGTAGCGTTATGATGTATTTCATCTAGAGGTGACAGGGATGTCGTGTGCAGGCTATACACAAACACTGTCATTTTATATAAGGAACTTGCATATTCACAGGTTTGGCATCTGTGAGATGCCTTGGAAGCTGTCCCTCATAGATGTCAAGGGACAACAGTGCATTCCTTTGCCTTCCTTCCCAGACATCCTGGAAATATTTTAGTTACTACTTTAATCAGGAATCAAGTATTTGTTTTGATTTTTATCTGCAAATATCTCAAGCCCAGCCTTAGCCATTCTCGGGTGTGATGTGATTCTGTGGCTTAGTTGCCGACTTCAAGGACTTGATAGCAAGTGCCTCTAGCCACTGTGCCATCCCGGGCCCAGGATTTGGTTGGCAAGGCAAAGACAGGGCTGACACAGAGTTATGAAAAGTACTGGAATAAGGTCAGGGGGTGCACTGTACTTTCCTCAAAAAGCCATAAAACTCTGGAGTCTCCCTTCTGCATTGGAATTATATAATTCCACCTGTGCTAGGACTGACCAGGTAGATTTTTGCCATAAAAAAAGTCCTGACCTTTAACAGAAGTTTGCTTCTTTGGAGCACCTTAATTTGTAAAAATAGTACCAAGCTAGGTAAATGTCAGTAATTTTATTAAATGTATTTGACATATGCAACTCAGCATTAAGCAAGCACTTTGGGGAGATTTCTTTTAAAGGGTGGGGAGTTCAAAGCAGGCCTCTTTCTATTTGGAGAGACAAGGCCAATGTGGAGAGAGCTGGGGTTACTGAATGGCTCATCTTGAATATTGACAGATATTGAACTTCTTGACACCCTTTTTCTTGAGATAACTTTATAATAGGCATGCAACTGCTTTTTCTCTTGAGGTTATAAGAGGCCCTTTTTTCCTACAGAAAAATCAGAATAGTGCAAAGTAGTTTATACTTCTACTTAACCAGCACATACAGACCAGACCTCTAACTCCTCCCTTGGGAGCCTGAGTACCAGCAGCATGGGCCCCAGAACCTGTCCTGGAACCCGCACAAATCCATTCTGAAGCCAGTGTCTCCTAGAGGAACGGAAGTAACCATCTGAAGAGGGCCGTTGGGACTGTCTTGGCAAGCTTGGGCCCAGCCACCCCTCACATCCCTGTTATCTGTGGATTGGTTTACAGAAGAAATGAGATGTGGTCAAAGGGACCATATAATTATGAAGGACTTCTGTGAGAAGAGCTAAGTCCTCAGCATCCTGCCAGTGACAAGAGGTGATCATTCTGCAAGCCAGCAGCATGCGTACAGGGACAGGAGAGGTGATGTGAGAAGAGAATGCCACAGCTTCCCATCATTTCAGAGAATGTGCTCCCTATAAGAGGGATGGTTATTTCTTGAGAAAATCAAGCATTGCTGGAAAGGCCTTCCTCCCATACACCTGGTCTGGCTCCCACAGGAGACAGTGTCCAAAGTGAAGCAAACCTTGCTCTTCCCTTTTCTCTCAGCCTAGAAAGCCTGGACGTGTAGAACATGTTTCTGCCTCTTGCACACAGCAGAATGAAGGAAAGTGGTAAAGAGAGACCTGTCCAGTCTTTGAAAACATCCAGAGACATCACTCTCGCATTCCTGCACCCTTCCTTTAACAGAAGCGTTAGACAAGCCCAGCAGAACAACTGAAAGGAACTTAGTAAAGCCACAAGCAAGCCGGCTGCAGAAAAGCTGGAGGATTTGCATGAAGATAACTGGCCATTCTGAATGTCTGTGTTTGAGATAGAATTCCCAGGGCCGTTACTCTTTAACCAGCCGGAAGATAGCACAAAATCACCTGAAGACGGTCAGCTCACTGAGCGCTTGAAATCCCTAGCATCAGAAGCCAAGGAAATTTGAACAGACTTCCCAAGGAGACTGAGACTTTTGGAATGGTGGTGCAAATGCTGATTGAAAAAGAGCCTTCATTGAGAAAGACCATTCAGCTTGCACTTGGGCAGAATGTACATGTAATAAGTGAGCAGTGTGTGCAGGAACTCAGACATTTCATTGAAGAGAATGATGCTTCCACTCAGAATTGTGTTAATTTTGATTATATGTGGAAGTTTTTGTGATAGAGATACTACATGGCAGGCAACCATATTCCCAAAATCAAACATCTAGAGTGGTCTGTTTGAAATAGTTAATTAGAATGTTTTTCTGCATAGAGTATGTATATACTATAAGTTCCTAGTATATACTCACCTCCTCCAAAAATGCAGTCCATTTCTTCATTTATTGAGCTGCTGAAGAGCAACACTGCACTTAATCATGTTATGTCATCTTCCATAATCCATGGTTATTAGGTCACCAGTGTAATTTATAGCAAGAGTTCATTCCACATAGCATTTAGTAGGGTTTTTTTTGTTTTGCTTTTGTTTTTGTGTTTTTTTACATTTCACAGTGAATGATACTGTGAAAATGTTAGAATTTTGAGTTGTAATTTCATTGGCATGGTGCTTGATTTTCTTAGACTTTGTCTTTTTTTTTTTTTTTTCTTCGAGGTAGGGTCTCACTCTAGTCCAGGCTGACCTGGAATACGTAGTCTCATGCTGGTCTCAAACTCAAGGTAATCCTACCTCCACCTCCCTCCTGAGTGCTGGGATTAAAGGCATGAGCCACCACTTTTAATATAAAAGTGTATTACCCTAAACCAGGTGTGGTAGCTCACACCTTTAGTCCCAGCACTCAGGAGGCTGAGGTAAGAGGATGGCAGAGAGTTCCAGCCCAGCCTGAAATTGTAGAATCATTACCTACCCATCCCAGCACTTGGGAGGCAGAGGTAAGAGGATCACTGAGTTCAAGGCCACGCTGAGGCTACATAGTGAATTCTAGGTTTGCCTGGGCTAGAATGAGGCTCTTCCTCAAACCAAAAAAGGGTTCTATCCTAATAAATTAGTATTTTGGTATCTTAGGGAATAAAACACTGTAGGAATGAGCTAAACCTTCAAAGGATATATTACTTTTTAATATATGATATCAGAATTGAATGTGTTTGTGTGTTGTTGGGAATTAAAAACCCAGGAGCAGCGCAAGCTTGGCAAACACTGTATCACTGAACTATACCACCATCTCTGTAATTGAATTTTTTTTTTATTTTTTATTTTTGGTTTTTCGAGGTAGGGTCTCACTCTAGCCCAGGCTGACCTGGAATTCAGTATGTAGTCTCAGGGTGGCCTTGAACTCATGGTGATCCTCCTACCTCTGCCTCCCGAGTGCTGGGATTAAAGGCGTGCACCACCACGCTCAGCTTTGTAATTGAATATTTTAAACCAAGAGCTCCCTGGTAAACTCAGTAGTTTTTCTTGTTTCGTTTTTTTACATTATTTATTTGCAAGTAGAGAAAGAGAGAATGGGTATGCCAGAACCTCCTGCCACTACAAATGAACTCCAGGCGCATGTACCACATTGTGCATCTGGCTTTGCATGGGCACTGGGGATTTGAACCTGGACCCTCAGGCTTTGTAAGCAAGCACCTTTAACCACTGAGCCATCTCTCCAGCCCCTTTTCTTGTTTTTAATACAAACTTGTTCAGTTGTTGATATATTACAGAACAGGTTCTTGGTATCATCACCTAGCAAACGCAGAGAGAGGACAGGCACAGAGTTGGGATATCCTTCTGAGTCTGCTGTTCTCTTGCCCAATGCACTCAAGGCAATAAATCACAGAACTTCAAGGTTTTGGCAGCAAGTCAGCATCCAAAGGCATGATTTACCTTTGCCCTAGTGATTTCTGACCTTGCCCCTCCCCCCAAAAAAAGGTTTTGGAATTGGAAAATACAAGGTTTTATGCAGTCAAGAGACTGGAAATCCATTTGTCAATGGCAGAGCTAGTTTTGCTGCCTGCACAGGAAGTTCATAGGAATTTGCTGCCCTTGCTGCCATTTATGACCTTTGCCTTACTTAACTTGGGCACAGTGACTTTTATTTCATAGTCACTAGAAATGGGGAGACGGTCTTTGGACACTTGATATCTGAAGTATTTGCCAGTGTTTGTAGTGGTTTTCCCAGGAGTGGGCCTGGCATGCCAGAAGTAGCTTGACACCCATCGCTCCCTGTTTTCTATTGTGAATCCTTTTCTGGGGAACAGTGTGCTCGCCCAGACACTAGCAGCTGGAGTTCAGGTGCCAAGTAGTATTGCCAAATCCTAGTTTGTTCTAAGCTGCAAAATAGCTCTTCGATGCAGCCTAGAGATAAAGGGGTAAATCAGTCCTTTGAACTAATAACTTAGTAGATCCTTTAATGGGATGCTGTCTTGATAAAGATGGGCTTTAAGTCAGACCATGATATTTTTAACAAGTCATGTCAGACCATGATTTACAACCTGGCTCTGGGCTAGGGAGATAGCCTGGTCAGTAAAATGCTTGTCTTGCAAGCATGAGGATCTGAGTTAGATCCCAAGAACCCATGATAAAGAGCATGTCATGGGCACATGCCTGTCATTTCAGTGCCTGTCAGCTAGTCTAGCTTAAGCAAGCTTCTGGCTAGTGAGAGACCCTGTCTCAGAAAAAGGTGGATGATGGGCTGGGGAGATGGCTCAGTGGTAAAGGTATTTGCCTGCAAAACCTAACGACCCAGGTTCAGTTCCCCAGTACCCTTAAAATCCAGTTGCACCGAGTGGTGCATGCATCTAGAGTCCATTGCAATGACTAAAGGCCCTTGTGCACCCATTCATATTCTCTCTCTCCCTCTCTTTCTCCCTGCAATAGAAAAAGATGCTCACATCTATAATCTCTGCACTCAGGAAGCTGAGGTAGGATTACCAGGGCTTTCAGATCAGTCTGGACTATAGAGTTCCAGGTCAGAGTGCACTAGAGTAAGACTTTACCTAAGATTGAAATCATATTGTTAGACTGGAATCCTAATAAATTAGACCCTAAAAGGATTACTCCTAATAGATTAGGCATACTACAGTCACAATGACTGTAATGCTTGTTTATTGAGTCAAGGTTCCTCTCTGTAGCCCATGCTAGCTCAACTGTTTAGCCATCCTGTCTCAATCTCCCTGGTGCTGGGATTTCAAACTCACACAACATGCCTAGGTAATAAATGAATGTTGGATGGGTCAAACCATAATATACTGTAGAAGCAATCTTCTTAAGATCACAACTTATAACCTGTTAACAATCATTACAGAGAGAAATCTTCGTAAGCTAAGGTAAAAAATCTTTATTAAATATTTATTTGCAAGCAGAGAAGAGAGACAAAATGGGCGTGCCAGGGCCTATAGCTGTTGCAAACAAACTCCAGATGTTTGTGCCACTGTACATCTGGTTTTATGTGGGTACTGGGTAATTGAACTCCCGCCCCATTAAGCAGAGCTTCTTAAGATGGTGGTGCACACCTGTAATTAGAGCACTGGGGATATGGCCTTGAGTGAAGCTAGCCTGGACTGACTACATAATGAAACCTTGTGGGGGGTGGGGAGAGATGCATGAGCAGGACATGGTGGTGCAGGTCTCTAATCCAAGCACCTTGGAGGTAGAGGTGGGAGGATGAGGAGTTCAAAGTCATCCTCAGCTACCTAGTGAGTTCAAGGCCAGCCTGAGCTATATGTTACATGGCACCCTGACTCAAAAAAAGGAAAGTTTTTAAGCTAAGAATTAATATATGCTTTGATGACTTCAATAAAAAATATGGCGTTAAGGCAGGTGTGATAGATTGCACCTGTACTTCCAGCACTTGTAAAGGACCCCGTCTCAAAAAGAAGCTAGCTTTCCCCTTCTCATCTCTCTTCCTCCCTCCAGTCTATCATGAACTCAGCCACTTCCCTCATGCCCTGTCCGTGTTGCTCACCTCACATGCATGAGCCAAGAAGTTACTAACTTCTTCTGTAATGGCCGCCTCCATCTCTTTGCCCTCTGTCCCATGCCCTAAATACAAAGCTGCACAATGAGGTACCCACCAGCAGGTGTGGCCTCAGATCAAGAGCACTGAAACAGGTCACCACCGCATCCACTGAAGGGTGGGGGGTGAGTGCTACAAATGGGGTCCCTGTAGCCCAGGCTGGCCTCAAACTGGTGGTGATCCTACTGCCTCCATCAGCTGAATGCTGGGATTACAGGCATGAGTCCGCCTCAATACCTTTAGTTTTCAAAACCTTTAAATAGCTATGGGTGAGACAAGAGGAAGAAATAAGCCACTGGTCTGGGGGTAAGATGAGGTCTCTGAGGTAATAACCATAAATGCATATATTTAAATGGTACTGACCTTCCTACATGGGTGACTGGAGAAGGAAACAGGGTCACTGCAGTGCCACCACCTCATTGTGGAGGTGAAGTATTTCTGCACAGAAATCTGTCAGTAAGGACCAGGCCAGGCAAAACTGTTCCTTCCAAGGGAGCAGCCAGCTTCATCCCAAGGTCTTCAGTGGCGGCATCACTAGGGGATTGTATGTGTTCTGAACTACCTTCTCTCAGGATGACTAGACCTCATCAGTTAGGTATATCTTTAGGGGGGAAAAAGTCATGTCAAACCAGGCAAGGTGATGCACCTCGGTAATGCCAGCACTGGGGTGGCTGAGGCAGGAAGATCAGCTTGAGTTCTGACCCTCCTAGTCTGCCTCCAAGGCAAGCCTGGGCTGCAGTGTGAAACCCTGTCCAAAACCAAGAGAAAAAGTCACCTTGCTATGTGGATTCCTTAGATGTACCCAAGTCATCAGTGACTGCTCCTTTTAATTCCTTTTGTGATCCCTGCCCTCAGGTCCACCTGGAGCTCAGGGTTATGGAGCCTCGGATTCTAAAAGCAGAGTTGAAGCTGTAATTTAGAAAAAGGTGTGGAAGATCTCAGAGGCAGCCATTTTCTCAAGACAGACAAGTAAATCAAGATAGGAAAACTCATAAATTGGAGGCTGGGGATATGGCTGGTCAGTTAAAGGTGCTTACTTGCAGCCACCCACATAAAGGAAGTCTGCAAGAGGCCTTGGCCTGCCCCTCCCCCAAGCAAATAAGAATTTTTTTCAATATTTATTTGAGAGCGAGAGAGAATAGGCATGCCAAGGCCTCCTGCCAGTGCAAAGGAAATCCAGACAAGTGTGTTACTTTGTCTCTGGCTTTATATGTGTACTGGGGGATTGAACCTAGGCCGTCAATCTTCACAAAAAAGCTCCTCTAAGCCATCTCCCCAGTCCAAGAAATTTGTAAAAACGAAAGAAAAACTTAGTCCAAGTTCAATTAGCCTACTACACCCAAGCAGATACCCATCTATTGGCTGAAGAAGGCTTTACATTACACAACAAACCCCCAGCCATCTGCTCTAACTGCTTTGCACTATGGACGGATGAACACTTAGGCAGAAACTAGACAGGTAGGCAGGAGAGGGGCAGAGACAGAAACTGAGGGAACCACAAGCAGGGAACTCCTGAGTTCCTAGGGGCGCAGGGTGTGTTTACCCTAGTCACGGCACTGCCGCTTGTAATGTTAGAGCCTAGTTAGAGCCTGGTTAGATTGTATCACCCTTTCCAGGCACTTTCTCCCTAGGCTCTCCGTTATCAGTGGACTGTCCCAGAGAGGAGCAGCTGAACTGGAGGAGGGACAGACCACCTTGAACTTGTGATCCTCCTGCATGCCAGGATTGTGTGTGTCATCACATCCAGCTGCTCTGGAGGTGTGGAGTTGAAGGTAAAATGAAACAACAGAACTCCTGCAAAGTAGCCAGATGTGGCGTTGCGTACTTTCAATCTCAACACTAAAAGAATCAGACTGCTGTCAGTTCAAGGTCAGCCAGGGCTGAATAGTGAATACTGGACCAGCCAGACTTACACAGCAAGACCTACTCACTCCCTCTCAGAATAACAAGCATCAAACTAATCAGTTCATGCAATTTCTAATTTCTTAACAGAAGTTTTACAAAACACCATCACTGAACTCCACTTGGCATATTATGACATAAAATACACCTTTTCTTGTAATTTCTCTCATAAGAAATAAGCTTACAAATCTAATTGGCAAAGAGCTCATTTTTAAAAGGCTAATTTTTAAAAAAAACTTTATTAACAGCTTGCATAATTATTAAAATGCTAATTTTAAGAAGTTTATTTCAACATACATTATTTGTGATTTCTCTGTAAATGACAGAAATTTGTACGTTGAGACTCATTTCCAGTGATGTTTTAATATCTCTAACTGCTTGTTGGATACTTTTCTTTGAGTCTTGGTGTTATTTCTAACTCAAATTTCTAACAGTTATATTTTCAAGACTGGCATTATTGTTTACAGTGACCCAAATTCTGTCTGAAGTACAGTATTTTCCCCTGACTGTTAAATTTAGCCAACATGTTTGCATGCCATCCTTGCGCAGGGACCATGCTAATCTTCTCTGTATTATGTGTTGCTGAAGCAAGCACATAACCAGCATATCTGACCGTTCTTTCACTCTGTAATTTTTTCGTGTAGTCAGGCTGGCCTTGAATCAAGTTATTGGCTAGGAAGATGGCTTAGTGGTTAAAGGTGCTTGCTTGCAAAGCCTGTGGGCTGGGGTTCAATTCCTCAGCCACTTAACTAAACTGGATGCAAAAAGTATCTCAAGAGTTGGGTGTGGGTGTGGTGATGCATGCCTTTAATCCCAGCATTTGGGAGGCAGATGTAGGAAGATGACCTTGAGACTACATAATGAATTCCTGGTCAGCCTGGGCTAGAGTGAGACCCTACCTCAAAAAAAAAACAAAAAAGAAAAAAAAAAGGAATTCTTGGGCTGAAGAAATGGCATAGCAATTAAAGCCACTTTCTTGCACAATGCCTGATGCCCACTGACCTTGGCCATTTCCAGAAAACCAAAGTGTTGCAAATTCAATGACCCTCTTTCCTGCATTTGTTACACTCCACAGTGCCAGGCGGGCTACCAATTTATTAATCAAGTAGGGAATAAAGTCAACTTTGAAGAGCAGGAAACCTTCAGCGTTCAGGCCCCTTACTTCAAAAGAGTCCACATTGTTCCTGCTGTCCCAGTGCAGATCACCTGGCCCAATCTTAATGGTTGTCATCTCTCAAAAAACTGCAGCTGAATGGGCAGCAGTTTCAGCCCAGATATTTCCTTTCTTTCTGTGTTATCTCCATCTGCTCACACCAGTCCATTTCTACCTGCACAAGTTCTCAGGACACAGGCAAGCAGAACTCAGCAAGCCTCTCACATAAACTGCTTCTAGACCAGTCCCCACAAAGTTTTTTCTCGCCTTCATAAGCCAAACCTCACAGTCCATAGTTACTGCAATCAGGCTTTCTATCCAGAATCCATCAAGCTGTACTTACAGCACTGCAAGGCATCTCTTAAAGTGAGGTTTCAAAGCCATCCACACTCCTCCTCCTGCACAGAATCAGGGTTCTGGCAGCAACGACCAATCCCACTCTCTGGTACCAAAACTGTTGAAGTCAGCTTTCTCATGGCTACATGGAAAAGAACTCAACCAAAAGGCAGTTTATGAAGGAAGTGGTTTTATTTTGGCTTATAGACTCAAGAGGAATCTCCATGATGGCAGGGAGAACAATGGCATGAGCAGAGAGTTGACATCACCTCTGCCACAGCACTGCAAACTGGCAGGATGGTGTGCCCTGGACCTGGCTTTTAAAAATATTTTAGAGAGAGAGAATATGCATGCTAGGGCCTTTTACAGCTGCAAATAAACTCCAGAATCATGTGCCACTTTGTGCATCTGGCTTTATATGGGTACTGGAGAACTGAACCCTGGCCCAGCAGGCTTTTAAGCAAGCACTTTTAAAGGCTAAGCCATTTCCTCAGCCCGAAAAGAAGAGGATTTTTGTTGTTGGGGTTTTGTTTTGTTTTAGGGGGGTTGAAGGTAGGGCTTGCTCTAGTCCAGGCTGACCTGGATTCACTGTGGAATCTTAGGGTGGCCTCAAACTCAGGGATTCTCCTACCTCTGCCTCCCAAGTGCTAGGAGTAAAGGCATGCACCACCAGGCCCAGCTAAAAGAACAGCTTTTAATGGCCCTTTACAAAACCTTACTCCCCAATATTTTGGGGTGTGTTTTGTTTTGTTTGTTTGGATTTTTTGTTTGTTTTGCCTTTTCCATTTTGTTTCCCTCTGCTTTTTTAGACAGGGTCTTCCTGCCTCAGTCTCCTGCGTGTTGGCATTCTAGGTATGCGCCAGCACGCCCAGTGATTGTGCCTTCCTTTACTATCATCCACTGGTATGAATATACTTCATCTTTCAAACTCACATGTCTTTTTTTGTGGGGGGGTAGGGTCTTTCTCTCTAGTCCAGGTTTTCCTGGAATTCACTGTGTAGTCTCAGGCTGGCCTTGAAGTCAAAATGATCCTCCTACCTCTGCTTCCTGAGTGCTGGGATTAAAGGTGTACACCACCATCCCCGTCTCACAGTGTGATCTTTATTCCATGACTTTAAATCTAAAGGTATCTTTACCTAATGATCTTCTTAATGCAAGATGAACATTCCACTTTTCCACATTTTTATTTATTTGCAAGCAGAAAGACAGAGAGAGTGGGTGAGCCAGGGCCTCTAGGCACTGCAAACAAACTCCAGATACATGCAGCACTCTGCATCTGGCTTGGCAAAGGCACTTTTTAAAATATTTTATTTATTTAAAGGAGAGGGAGACAGAGGAAGAGAGAGAAATGGGAGTGCCAGGTCTTCCAGCCACTGCACACCCCAGATTCATATGCCACATTGTGCGGCTGGCTTTACGTGGTTACTGGGAAATAAAAGCCAGGTCATTAGGCTTTGCAGGCAAGCGTCTTAACTGCTAACCATTTCTTCAGCCCACATTCTACTTTTAATACTGAATTTACAGTTTATTTGTGTTTATTCTCTGAGTTGAAAGTCTCCCAATAGTAGTTGGCCAAAAAACATACAATATGCCTTTTACAGTTGTGTGTTTGTGTGTGTGTATTTGCAGTCACATTTTCATTTAAAAAGTTACATTTTCAAGCAGGGAGGCAGAGGTAGGAGGATTGCCGTGAGTTCAAGGCCACCCTGAGACTACATAGTGAATTCCAGGTCAGCCTGGACTAGAGCGAGACCCTACCTCGAAAAACAAAACAAAACAAAAGTTACATGTTCATTAAATCATTAAACACAAGAGCAAAGAAAAAGCACTTATGATCCTCCTCCACAAAATGCACCGTGTGCTAGTACTTTATCTGTGTTTCTAGTCTCTTTTTTTTTCTTCTTTTTTGTTTGGTTTAGATTCGATTTGCTACTTTGGACATGTATTTCAGGCTGGCCTCAACTCACTATGATTTTACACTTGAACACCAACCCAAGCTGTCCTGGACACCTCACTGTGTAGTCCAGACCTGCCTCAAACTCAGTAATCCTTCTCCATAAGCCTCCCAAGTGCTGGGATTACATGTGTGTACCACCACACCTGGCTTAGCCTATTCATGCATTTACTTACTTCAAGCTGCATGCAACTTACACATCCCATAAAGAATGGTGAAATTCTTTTACTAACTGCATTTAAAAATCGTACAGTAGGACTGGGAAGATAACAGTTAAAGGTGCTTGCTACCAAAAGCCTGTCACAGGTTCAATTCCCCAAGCGCCCATGTAAAGCCAGATGCACAAAGTGGTGCATGCATCTGGAATTTGTTTGCAGTGGCAAGAGGCCCTGACCCACGTATTCTCATTGTCATTCTCTCTCTCCCTCCCCCCCCCCCCCCCCCCCCCCCCCCCCCCCCCCCCCCCCCCCCCCCCCCCCCCCCCGTGTATGCTTATGTGTATATCCATCTCAAAAAAAAATTTTTTTTTGTTTCTCAAGGTAGGGTCTCCCTCTAGTCCAGGCTGACCTGGAATTCACTCTGTAGTCTCAGGGTGGCCTCGAACTCACGGCGATCCTCCTACCTCTACCACCACGCCCAGTTCAAAAATATTTTTTAAAAAATCAGATGGTAGGACTGGAGAGATGGCTTAGTGATTAAGATACTTGCTTTCAAAGCCTAAGAACCAGGATTTAATTCCCCAGTACCCATACAAGCTGGCACAGGAGGCTGGGGTTCCTTTGCAGTGGCCAGAGCTCTCCAGTTCCCTCCCTCCCTCTTTTCTCTCTCCGCTTATAAATAAATGTATAAAATAAATAATTTTAAGTTTTTTAAACATCTTTATTTTCAATAATTAGATACATTGTTTAAGTTTTAAATTAAAAAAAATAGAGCTAGAGAGATAGATCAGTGGTTAAGGCACTTGCCTGCAAAGCCCAAGGACCCAGGTTCAATTCTCCAAGTACCAACGTAAAGCCAGATGCACAAGGTGGCACATGCATCTGGAGTTTGTTTGCAGTGGCTGGAGACCCTGGTATGGCCATTCTCTCTATCTTCCTCTTTCTCTGCCCTCTCTCTCATTGTGGTACCCTGTTAATGGGGCATGGAGGAAGTAGGGTTCTGCTGAGTCTGGCAGGCTTCTGGGACTGTCTCCTTCTGATAAGGAAGTTGAGGCAAAGTCTGAGGGCCCCTGTAAATCTTAGCAATCCTGAAAACTCCAGCGCCCAGGCAGGCCACAGCTGTCCGATAAGATAAGCAGTTCAAAGCCTAACAATCCAACTGCAAATAACAAACCTAAACAATAAGGTTACATTTCCTCTGCTGACATCCCCATTCTATCACAGATCTTGCTTCCTATGCTTCTACCTCTGACTGACTTTTCTCTATATAAGCAACTGCTATTGATACAATAAAATGAGGACTGCCCACTGGCACGTTCTCCCGAGAGTCTCATCTCTCGTTCGGCTCATGGCTGTTCCAAGCCACTGCCCACCCAGCTCCCGTGGGTGAACAGGGAGTTGATGCGCGCTGCAACCCCCTAAGTAACCCACGGACCCAGATCTCATAAATAATTTTTATAAGTAAATTATTTAAAAAATAAATAAAAATCAGATAATAGGCAGGCATGGTGGCTCACACCTGTCATCCCAGTACTTGGGAGGCTAAGGCAAGAAGATCATAGAGTGTTTGAGGCTAGTCTGGGCTACAAAGTAAGAGCTTGTCTCAAAGTCAGATAAATTGGCTGGGTATACAGCTCAGTGTTAAAGAACTTGCCTTGTATGTTCAAGGCCCTGGGTTTTTAATCCACAGCACTATAAAACCAAACAAGCAAAAAGGGGGGGGGGGGGTTAGAGAGATGACTTAGCAGCTAAGGCTCTTACCTGTAAAGCCTAATGACCCACCCAGGTTCAATTCGCCAGTGTCCATGTAAAACCGGATGAACAAAATGGCACATGCCTCTGGAGTTTGTAGCACCCATTCTCTCACTCTCCCCTCCCTCCCTCTCTGCTTGCAAATCAAAAATTAAAATTATGCATGTCTCTACTTCCATCATGCAGGAGGCAGAGGTAAGAGGATTGCTGTGAGTCCTAGGCCAGCCTGGAATTACAGAGTAAATTCTAGGTCACCCAGGGCTAGAGGGAGACCCTACCTTGAAAAATAACAACAGGGCTGGAAAGATGGCTTAGCGATTAAGGGTAAGACTTGCCTGCAAAACAGAAGGACCTGAGTTTGATGCCACAGTACCCATGTAAAGCCATATGCTCAAGGTGGTGCATATGTGGAGTTCCATTTGCAGTGGCTGGAGGTCCTGGCAATGCTCTTTCTCTGCCTCTTTCCCTCTCTCACTCTCAAATAAATAAATAAAATACTTTTTTAAAAAAGAAAAAAGATAGCCGGGTGTGGTGGCACACGCCTTTAATCCCAGCACTTTGGAGGCAGAGGTAGGGAGGATTGTCGTGAGTTCAAGGTCACCCTGAGATTACATAGTGAATTCCAGGTCAACCTGGACTAGAGCGAGACCCTACCTCGAAAAACCAAAAAGAAAAGAAAAAAGATGGGCTGAAGAGATTGCTTAGTGGTTAAGGCGCTTGCCTGCAAAGCAGAAGGACCTGAGTTCAATTCTCAAGAGGGTGCATGTCTGGAGTTCATTTGCAGTGGCTGGAGACCCTGGCATGCCCATTCTCTCCTCCCTCCC
>PVHP010033445.1:0-19675 GCA_004024765.1 Zapus hudsonius
CTGAGCCATCTCTCCAGCCCAAGCTTGAACCATTCTTAATACAGCAAGACAGATGGACTCACGCACTTAGCAAATTTCTTCCTGTCTACACAGTCCAGGACACCAGCCTATGCAAAGAAGATGCCCACATTTAAGGTGGGACTTCCCATTTCCAAAGTTAACAAAATCTAGGAAATCCTTCACAGACCAGAGGTTTGTTTCCATGGTCATTCTAGATGCTGTAGAGTTGATAACTGAGATCCCCTGTCATACTCGACAGAATCACTTTCTAACATTCTTGAACCTTAACCTCCATCCACTGAAAATGAGACTGAATTTTAATCAGTGTCCAGGCTGAATGCGACCAGGCTCAGAGTCTATGATTGAACCCTTGTGACAGGCAACTCATGTAGTAAACTCTGAAATACTAGACTAGTCTCTGGCATTCAGGGTGTGGGGAAGATGGTCATGAGGAGAAATAAACTCATCAAGGATCACAAGAATGTGGTTAATAATTAGTGGCGTTAGCGTTTCTGTGATCTGCTTGAATGGCGTGGCTTGGGCATCAGCCTACACATGCTAAGAACAGCTCTTTCCTTGGATACAACGGGAGGATTCATGACAGGAAGGCCTCCGAGGAGCGGCTGGGATCTGAGTGACCACAGGTGGCTCTGCCTTTGGTCAGTGACTTCACGTGAAATGTCATAAAGCAGGCCTCAAGACTAAAGTGAGAATTTGCCTGCTGCAGGCAAACCATTCAGGAACAATGGAGAAGGACCTGTGGAGGTAGGTGGCAGGGGAGGAGCCAGGTAGGAGCTCCATGAAGACGCTCTTCTGCATTATTTCCGATTTCTAATCTTAGAAATTCCTCAGACCCGCAGCACTATCCATTTCCAGGTACAGAGAAAGCGGACACATACATGGGGTCTGATTAAAACTAAGACCATAGAATAAATGTTTGTGAAGAAAGAATTTTATAGAAAAATATTTAAATCTTATCTCATACAATATTATAATGAGTCATCTGATGACATCATGCCAATGCTTTGAACTTTAACATCCAGACACCTTTATTTTATTTCTATAAAGCTACTTGTATTTTCATATGACTTTAAAAAATATCCTCAGGCTATTTTGAAATAAATGCTGATATCCCACTACCTTATCATCCACCATGTATTCATTGTTATTATTGTTAATTGGCATTTAACATTTACATGTACAAAATTGTACATAAATGTAATGGATAGAATATGATTATTTTATGGATACACAGAACATGAAATGATCAAATCAGAGCAAGGCAATGCCATTTCTTTACATATTAGCAGTTCTAGAGACTGCCCATCTGAAATGCTAGTTCTCCCATTCTTTAGAAATATATAATTAATTTTCATGGATATTGTCACCTTGCTAGGCTGCAATGACACACTTTATATACAATTCAATGTCTTTCTATTGCCCTCTCTCCTAAACGTTTATAAGCAATTTTACAATTAGGAAAGAAACATGACATTTCCAAAAAATATTTAGTTTCCAGTGAAATCCACCACTCTGTCTCAGGTACATGTATATGTATATGTATATCTATGTCTATGTTATATCTCTATCTATCTATCTATCTATATATGTGTGTGTATGTATCTCAGTTTTTGAGACAGTGCCTTCCTATGAAAATAAGCAGGCCTCACACATGGCAATCCTCCTGCCTCTGTATCCTGAGTAGATTACACTTTTTTTCTTTTTAAAGATATTTTTCCTTTTAATATTCTCCCCTGTCCATACAGATTAAACACACACACACACACACACACACACACACACACACACACACACGAGTCCCTCTGTTTCTTTCTGCTTGGGGACACTGTCATAATCACTTGGTCTTCGCCCTCCATCACACCCTCCTAATCTCATGGTTCATTGCCGAAGAGGTGGCAGAAAGAATGTTAAGGAGCCCAAGGAAAGGGAGGAGTGTTTACAGTAATGCCTTTCAGACACAGAGTAGACTTGATATTCATGACCTCACACTGGCTGGAAGTACCTACTCAAAGGCTGCGTAGTGGGGGGGGGGATGACATCAAATTGGAAGAGAGATTTGTTGAAAACAAGAAGGGATTCACTGAGGGGATTTGGGAAGGGGAAGAGGAAGGGTGGTGTGAGAGAAGACTAAGGTCGGGAAATGTCGATAGGTATGGACGTCAAAAATCAAGAAGTGGAAGACATTGTCATAGTATTTTTGCTTAAAAACAGATCCATATCACCACCTTCTTAAATAGAGTCTTATTTATCTTTGAGAAGGGAGAAAGAGAGAGGGAGGGAGGAACAAAGAAAGGGAAAGAGAAGAAAAAATATAATGCCTATACAAGGTTCTCTTGCCACTGCAAACAAACTCCAGAAACATGTGCCACTTTGTGCATCTGGCTTTATGTGGGTTCTGGGGAATTGAACCTGAGCCAGCAAACATGGCAAGTTATTCCTGCCCATCACCCCCTCTTTATTTCAAATTTAAAACATTATTTAGCTATGCATTTTGCATTTAGCATCATTTAAATTATTCTCAACTTTTGTGAATTGAGTCCATTTTTCCAACTATAATCCAGGTGTCAACTTTGCCTTACAAAATATATAAAGCAGAATAATATTGATTTCTTTAGCATATACTGTCCAAGACCGTAACATTGTCAGGTTCTCGGTTTTGTACTAAGCTATTTGCAAAGGTGTATACCTAACATATTCTTACCACCTGTGGATCTAATCATGACAGATATAATTAAAAAGAGTTTCAGAAAGTATCAATCATTTTTGCAGATTTTCATTTTTCAATTATTACTTGGGATTTTTTTTACATGTTGAGTTTGAGAAATAGGTCACTTTCTCATTCAGGCAACTTTATATAGTTGTTTTTGACATTTTCATATATACAATACTTTTTGATCCCTCTCCAACTGCCCCTCCTCTCTCTGCAGCCCCATCTTACTTTCCATTGTTTATTTACGTCATTTTAACCCACTGAATGAAATTATGGTCACTTGTATAATCACAGGCAGGAGAAAGGAAGACCCACAGTGGCTACACCTCCCAGGACATTCCCAGCTGGCTACACTCATCCAGGCAAATGTGAGGAACTTAGAAGTTCAGGAAGGTACTGAACCCAGCAGAGCAGTGACATTACTATAGATTTACTCTTTCCAACAAATCTGTCTGTGACCAGATGTTAAATTGTAAAGACAGGTACTGTGTTGTACACAGGACTCAACGTTCTCGTTTCACGGGCAGCAGTAAGGGAGAGTCCTCTAACCTCCACATTGAATTTTTCCGAGGCCAATCTACACACATAAGCTTCCATCTTCTGACCTTTCTTTTCCCATTTTTAGTAATTTTCAATAAAATATGAAGGAGGATTACTATCATTTTAATGTCTTTCATATTTATTTACCAACACCAATAAAAACTGAACTGAGAAAAGATTTAACTTAGAAACTAAAGGAGAAAATCTGAGGAAATACAACATTGCCATAAAATACAACTTTTATGGAATACAATCTGTTATTTTTATGAGGCCAAGGGCTGGTATTCACTTGTGTCTTACATCACTGACCTCATTGTTTTAGGGAGTACCCATAGTTAGTGACTTTATAGAACCAAGTGGGAAGCTCTCCTAGCAGAATATTTATGGCCAGAAATCTTTACCACATACTCTATTCAGCACACTTGCTGATGCTATCAACAAGAAAAGGTGTGCATGACCAGCACATAGAGAACTGTCCTTTTGGGAAATCTATAAGCAAACCTCCTTGGTACTCTAGTCTGGTAAAGATAAAAGCCTAAGACGGGTTTCAAGGAAATACAGATATAAATTTTGTTGAGGGAAGCAATGTTTTTCCAACTGATAAAGGTTTCAATCATCTCAGACATCTGGTTAGGAAGGCAGTGTGTTACCTGTTGATTTTGTACTGTTTTCTGTTTCCTGGAAGCACTGAATTCAATTTAAGTACATTCAGAGGCAAAGATGCCTAGAGCTTGTGTAGTAGTCTGAATGAATGTCCCCCAATAAATTGAAAAGTGTAAGTTTTTCTCCAACTGCCTGTCTAGAGGAGGTGTCACCTAGGCCAGATCTTAGGCTCTAGCCCTAAAGTATTTCTAAGGTGGATGTAAAATTCCAGCTATACATATGCAAAGAGCAGTCACAGCTGAAGTCTGGAGGTCCTGCTCTTCAGCAGATGAAGCTTGCTCTTGGAGGTGCTGGTGCTGGGTCTCTTTCTCTGTTTGGATCTGAAATGGGGCTGGCCTTTTCTAAAACTTCCCCTGCATCTGTTATTTCAATAAATACTTTCCTCCCAAACCTGTGCCTGGTCTGGAGATTCATCCCAGCAGTGTGTGGCTGACTAAGACAGCTTGTTATATATCAAATAGAGAGGAGACATTCCCCTGTAAACACAGAGCTGTCACTAATCTGTGATTTCCATGGATACATTTCCAGTGAATGGTTTGCCACTCAACTGTGCTTAGAATTAATCATTACTAGACCTGGAGACATGACTCCACACCTAAATTCTCTTGCTTACAAATCCTGGAGATCCTGGAGACCTGAGTTCAATTCACCAGTATTCACTTAAAGTTCAAAGTGATGCATGCATCTGGACTTAATTTGCAGTAGCAAGAGGCCATGCATGCCCACAAGCCCATTCTCTCCCTCTCATTCTCTCTTTTTTTTCTCTCTCCCTGAAAATAATGAACTAACATATTTTTAAATAATTAATATTTGCTTCACTGTTGGCTCTTAGGCATCAAGAAAACATTTATGGCCCTGGGACAGTTTTAAAGCTTCATTGTGGGCTGGACAGATTGCTCAGCAGTTAAGGCACTTGCCTGCAACATCAAATGATTGGAGTTCGATTCCCTAGTACCCACATAAAGTCAGATGCACAATGTGGCACATGCATCTGGGGTCTGTTTGTAGTGACTGGAGGCCCTGTTGTGCCCATTCACTCTCTGTCTCTCTTGTAGCTCTCTCTGTTAGCAAATAAATAAATAAAAAACTTCATTGTGTGCTTATGTTTTTTTGTGGTGGTTTCAATGTGAAATGTTCCCTCCCCATAGGCTAGAGTGCTTGAACACTTGTTTCCTAATTAGTGGTGCTAATTGGGAAGCTCATAGAACCTTCAGGGGGTGAGCCATGTCCAAGAAGTAGGTCCCTGGGGATCTGCCTTGAGATTTTATATTTCCTGTTTATTCTCTCAATGTAATGAACCTGCTTCCAGCTCCTGGTGTCACGCCTTCCCCCTATGATGAAACGCATCCCCTGGAACTCTAAGCCAAACTCCCCTTTCCTTCCTTACTTGTTTCTAGGTCAGAGGAACAAGAAAGTGACAGATACATGTAAAGAGAACGTGCTTGTCGTTTCCATGCAAGCCAGGGTACACTGTTCGAAGACTCCTATCTGGTGCGGCCACTGGAAAGATTACAGAACTGTTACAGAGCCGATGGGTTCACTTTCTGGATTGTATCATAAAGTACTTTTTCGCTGGTTCCATTTCAATATCTAATTTAACTTTGCAGAGACTCTCCTAAGTATGAGATCCTCCTCGCATCCAGCAGTGGAGGAGAGACTGCTTAATATGTTCAATGTAATAAGTGAAGCATATATTAGAATAAAACTATGGTTTTCCACTTATTCTGGAATTTTATTTTATTTTTTATTTTTTGGTTTTTCGAGGTAGGGTCTCGCTCTAGCCCAGGCTGATCTGGAATTCACTATGTAGTCTCAGGGTGGCCTTGAACTCATGGCAATCCTCCTACCTCTGCCTCCCGAGTGCTGGGACTAAAAGCGTGCGCCACCACGCCTGGCTCTGCAATTGTTTTTAAGGAGGTGTCCATCTCAGCGACAAAAGTGTCACTCCAAGCACCTCAACTGCAATGAAGATCCCTTATGCAAAGGAAAGTGCTGAGGCCTTCCCAGGAAGCACTTAGCAAACACATGGACCATAGCACCATGCTGATCACATGACCTGGATGTTAGCGGTTCATCACATGACTCTCTTGTCCGTTACATAAGAAACAGAAGCAGAGAGAGATTCAACTGCCTAAGTTGTCAAGATTTGTACACAGGAAGTGTAGCCCGAGACCCTGCCTCTTAACTGAAGACTTACATGTCTTGCTCCAATATTAAGCCGGGGCTTTGAGCCATTACTCGTCATCAGGGTTGAAGGCTAAAATTCCAAAGATAACGAATATGCATTTATGATTAAGTGATTGGGAACCTAGACTAAAGTTGTATCATTGTTTAAGTGAAAATCAAATGTAGCTGAGTGCCATCTGCATTTTCTTTTCCTTTTGTGTGTGTTATGCAAGTATATGTATGCAGTGTGCACATGTGAGTGTGCACGTGTGAGTGTGCATGTGTGAGTGTGCATGTCTGTGGAGGCGGTCCTCTTCAGTCACTCCCCGTCTTGTCAAGGTCAAGTTTCTCTCTGAGCCTAGAGCTCTCCAGAATGGCTGGTCCAGCCAGCCAGCTCGCCATTCCCATAGGTCCTGGGGACCTGAACTCAGTTCTTCATGATGCGTAGCGAGTCCTTTATTGACTGAACCATCTCCCAGTCCTGTGCTTACTTTTAAGTCTCAAAACAAATTTCAGTCCATAATTAGAACTTTCCTGAGACATATAAGGGACCAGATGATTTAAAAATCTATGCCAATGACCTGCAAAGGGCTTCATGGAAAGTCTGACGAGACCACCCCAGAACCATCCATCTGTCCAGTATCCCCAAAAGCAACAGAACAGTGCTGTTTCATGACTTTTGGCACGAAAGGGGAACAAGAACCCATTTTTTACTTGGTTTTTGGGAAGATACAATGTTTCAAATTCTTCAGTAATTTTACCTATCAGTAGGCGACCCAACCATCTGTTATCTGTCTCCCTGCCTGGGTGTGACTCGTTTGCCAGGATGACCAGGAACAAGGTTCACAACAGTGATTAGAACTGTGGACATTCCCGGATGATCTCATTTTCTATGCTGATGCATTTTTCTTTTAGAAAATCATAGCACATGACTCCAAACACATTTCATATGAATCTACAATAGTTTCAAGATATTCATAAGAGTATAATTTCTGACCTAATTTAGTTAAGCCATGTGCAAAAACGCTGTGGGTAAGTAGCTGATAGGAGGTATATTTGAAATGCATTATTTGTGGCTTGTATTGCTTCCTGCATACTGTATTTTTTAAAATCTATAATTCTGTGTTCCTTGAGTCTGAGCCTTGGTAGGCTGTTGTAATTGGTTTCTGTAATCAACACAAAACATTATTGATAATGGGAAAGACCAGCAAGGCGCAAGGTAGTTATAGGCACAGAAAGCCTCAAAGAGAAATCAAGGTCCATTGGGGGCACTTTCCTTGTACTGAGAACAGCATTGTGAGTACCAAGAAACACACGGAGAGCCAGAAAGGTTATAATAATCACACAATCATGTAATAGACATGGCTTTGAATTCGCATTTGTTATGGATGAAACAGTGACTGTCACATAAGCATAGCATGGATCTCTGCTCTCCTGTATCCTTTCAGAATTATATGCATGGGACTTAACGACTGAATATCCTGTGTCAGCACTTGCCTGGCCTGAAATTACCCATCAGTCATTGAAAAATATTTCCCTTCATCAAGAAAGGGAAGCATGTTCCAGAAGCCTAAGCTACTCTCATCAGTTTGTTCAGGGAACATCAACCCCCTTTGTTGTCATATGTGTTCAGTCTAAGAAGAGTGGTCCACTGTCACCTCCCAGAATGCACCACTGAGCCATGCACACCTTCATGCATGATGCCTCTCTTCTGATGTAACAAACATTTCTATCCTTGGTAGATGCTTAATTAACCTTCTGAAAATTGATAAAGAATGAGGATGAAGCTTTTGATGGGGCACTTGATTCCATGAACATAGCCCCGGGTTCCATGCTTAGTACCACATTAATAAATAGCTAAATAAATATGTTGATATCTCTACAGCAATGTCTGAGTGCTGGAAGCGTCTGGGAATCATGATTTTGAATCATATATTAGCTACCATCTTGAATGTTTGGGAAATTCTATTTTTTTTGTTTTATCAGGTAGGGCCTTACTCTAGTTCAGGCTGACCTGAAAGTCACTGTGTAGTCTCAGGGTGGCCTCGTACTCATGGCTGTCTTCCTACCTCTGCCTCCTGAGTGCTGGGATTAAGTTGTGAGCCGCATCTGGAGAGAAGTTCTATTTCTTTGGGGCAGTAAATAGCTTTTTCCGATTGCTTCATGATATTATATAAGAGAAGTCTAAATCTTCTTATTTTCAGCTGCTACATTTGATTTTGATTTATTCCTGCTTTTCCAAGGTCTTAGGTACATCATTAACTTATTTGTTTGAGACCTTTCTGTTTTTGTGATGTAGGCATTTAGAATTATAAACTTCCCTCTTAGGACTGCCTTAATTTTATCTCATAGGCTTTGGTATGTTATGTATTCATTTTTAGAATACAATTCTAAATTCAATTCTAGAATTTTTTTTATTTCTTTCTTGATTTCTTCAGTAAGCCATTCACTATTCTTGATATGTTGCTCAATCTCCAGGAGTTTGTATATTTCTTGCAGTTTTTCTTGTTGTTAATTCTTAGCTTTATGGAATTGTAGTCAGATAGAATACAAAGAGTTATTTCAATTTTCCTAATTTTTTTGTGAGACTTTCTTTGCATCCTAATGTTATTAGGGAGTCCTAGGGACTACTTTAGAGGAAGCCCTATGAACTACTTGGAAGGATCAGCAAATATTTCTCTGTTTTTACTCTATATGGTTGACCTGTATTTTGAAGAGAGTGGTGTGTTTCAGTCACTGTTATAAATGTGTTGGGGTTTATCTGAGACTTCATGCCTGGTAGAATAGATTTTATGATTTTATGAATTTGGTGGCCCTGTGTTTGATGCACCTAAGCCCCCTTGGTGGACCGTTTCCTTCATCAGGATGAAGTGCTCCTCTTTGCTCTGTGGAGGGAGTAGAAGATAACAACTCATTGTTGGCCCACTAAGTAATGTAACTCATTATGGACAATAAAAAAATTAAAAAAAGAATTCAGAATTATGAATATGAACTCAGGAGTGCTAGTCACGGATGGATGTGAGAAGACCAGCAGCTTGTGGGGCCACCACAGTGGGAAGGACATCTCCAAAGGGTGTGTCCTTGGCTTCTGAGCCGGCTCCACTGTAGCCCAGAAAAGCCAAAACATTCAAGGCTGCTGCTGATGACCAAGGATAGGGAAGTGTCATGTGAACAGACTCTGGAATTGTGCTCTCGTGGCTCATTGTAAAGAATTGAAACTTGACAACAACCATTTATCACGCAATAACAGGAAATGTTTATGATGGAAAGGGAGAGAAATGTGTGCTTTGGCTTATCACAAGGAGGGAGGGGCTCCTTCCATGGCTTTCTGACCAGCCCTTACTGTAGAGATCTCCCCAGATATAGATTTTTGCTTAACAATCTGTTTCTGTTATAGTCTTCATATAGTCTTCAACTTTCTGTTCCTCACTGACCATATTCAGATATGCGTGGGATTTAAACTCCTTCCAGATTTTTCTGTAGCCTCCACCAGCCTTCCTGGGTCCATCATGCCTGCTGTTTCCCCAACACCTGATCATCTGACTTCTAGTTCTCAGAATGGCCACTCAGTCGTCCACTGACGATGGCAATCTGTGATTCGAAAGGGATGCCATGGAATGGATGTTATTGAAATTTCAAACGTTCATTGGATCCCACCTGCTTATGACATGGATGTGGTCGAGTTTTATAGGAATAGGTTTGGCATTACTTCCGTTCAAGTGCAAATATTTGGACTTAAACAGTTCCTGGATACCTGATAAACTCAGATTTAATTGATGAGCTCAAACAAAGCACTTTAAAAATAAAACTTGGCCCTGAATCCCAGCACTCAGGAAGCAGAGATAGGAGGATTGCCATGAGTTCAAGGCCACCCTCAGGCTACATATTGAATTCCAGGTTAGCCTGGGCTAGAGTGAGACCCTAACTTGAAAAACCAAAATAATAATAAGAAGAAGAATCGTACTTGATTAAAAATGGACAATAGCTACTGCCAAACATGGAGTTGTATAAAATCAAGCCACAGGAGTCATTTAGGATTCATAGAAAAGGTTTGAGGAAAAGTATTATATGAGAAGATTTAAAGTGTGAAGTGACGTGCTTTTATACTCAATGAACTCATGAATAACACAGGATCCCTGCCTGTAAAGACATTGAGCTGGGAGAGCAAACGCGTGCTCCAAGCCCAAGGCCCACAGCTGACAGAACGCTGCAGGGAACACTGACAGAAGCTGACACCTGAGGAAGATGAGCCAACCTTATTATCACAGAATGAATGAACGTGGGAAAGTGTTTCACAGACTGAATAAGCAGTAACAGGACAACAGGACGAAAAGGAAGGTCGGATTCTCCCATTTTCTGCAGAGAAAACACTTCAGATCTGTGCCATGGTATTTAAACCATCTTGGAATTACCATGGGGTTATTAACAACCCTTTAACAATGCGTTCTCCTCTCTAATTATGCTTTAACTCACAGACTTGGATTTTAATTTAATTTTTAATTTGATTATGTGTGGACATTTACTTAGGTTACTTTAAAATTTTCAGCTTTCTCTCTTTCTATTTATATAAATTTGGAAGTTAGAGATATTTTGAGGTTTCCAGCGAACATGGTGTTCTTCAATTTTTTAGCAGATGAAATGCAACTTTAAAAATGACTTTAAATGTTTCTCTGGAACCCCATCAGACCCACCACATCTGAGTGTTTCCAATTCATTGTAAGTTGAGCACCTTCACTTACCTCTACAATAATTACCTTCTCTTGAGAGAATTACCAGCTTGTTGACCCAAGAGGAAAAGATTAGCTAAGAAGAGTCTAATATTAACTTAGGGTCATAATTGTTTTGCACATAGCTGAAGCCATCAATTTGAACAAATACAGAAACCCAGTTAGCATTTCTCTTTCTACTGGGGTCCTTTTATGGGAGTTATGACCAAAACTTCTAGAATAATTCACATTTGCCTTCTTCTTCCATTAGTTAACCTCCTATTGGCTCTACATAAAACACTGAAAATGTGGCTTAATTTAATACACATCAGCAAGGATTAAGGGAATCTGTTTTGATTTCAAACATTAAAATGCTAAAAATTATTCTTATATATTTAATATTTAATTGGGAAGCATATAACCACAATTAGTGTTGTTTGCGCATAATAAAAAGAATGAACAATCTGTATCTGTGAAAATTGCTGGCAATTAACCAAAATTGTGATTATACTTTCTGCTGCATGCATCTCCAATGTTCTGTGTTTATGCATCATTGATAAATTTGGAATATGCATTATGATACAGAGTTTCAAGAGGAAGCAGCAGTTTCTCAGAATAAAGCAGTGGAGCAAAACAGAAAAGCAGGGCTGACTTTAAAAACAAAACAGTAAGAAATACACATTTAGATTTTAATATATCCTTTAAGAGGCTGATGGGAGCAAACGATGATGGTATCTAGCCCCATTGCTCTGAACAGTGTTTTTCTGCCACAATGTGGGCAAGGGAAATCTGGGATCAGTATTATAATTTTAACACAAAAAATCTATAGATTCAGAAACATGTATTTATATATAATCTGTCTAACTCTCTTCTTTCACTCTTCTGTAGAAGTTTACCATTTTATTCATGTAAGTTTTTCACAATTCTTAACTTTATTTTGAAGACTTTCTTCTTATTTCTCATTTTGACATTTTCAGTTTTACAGCTACCACAGGAGATATTTTTCATTAAACCTACTAAATGGTTACTATAGATCAATGCAAAAATATTACTTTTTACTCCTAGATTTTTAAACTTAATTCATCATATTATAAATTTATGTAATGCACATATTCCCTTCATCACGATCCCCTCATTGTTTTCTCTTGATCTTGCTGATCATTCCCTCGGCACTGAACCACTTCTTCCATATGGAAATGTTGTTAAAACTTATTTATTGTTAATAATTATTATTGTCACTAATTAGAAACACTGTATGATCCAGTCTTGTGATGATACCCCCATTTCCTCCTTCCTGTCCCCAACCTTCTGAGGGCCCAACTCAGTGGGATTGCTGGAATGCTCTCTATGGGATTTTACTAGCAGTAGCTAGCTTTTGTGTGAGTGTGAATGTGTGTGTGTGTGTGTGTGTGTGTTGTTGTTGTTGTTGTTGCGTTGTTGTTCAGGGGGACAGTGTCTCTGGATATTCCCCTCCACCATGACTCTTACAATCTTTCCACCCCCTCTTCTGCAAAGGTCCCTGAGTCATGGTGGATGAATTTTAAGTACTGGTGAGATCTTAAGAGTCTGGATTTCGGCTTTAGACTGTGTTGGGTATCCTCGGTGTCTGTCTCCATTACCCTTTCATAGGTTTCTGACTTGCTGTGGAGGAAGGTCTCTTGCTCATCTCGCCACTTCCTCAATGGGTACATTTGGCCCCTAGATGACAAGTTAGGGGTGGTTCATCTCCTTTCTGGGTGTCAGCCATCATCTCAGATCCTGTGGTGGAATTGGGTTGTCCGTGGTTCTTGCTTCTGAAAAATACAAACAGAATCTCCAATGGGGAGTGAGATCAGTGTAGGTTAAATGAGACCTCCATTGTTAATTTGGCAAGATTCTAATGGATGTAGCCTCTCTGTAGGCCCTTGGTTAGTGGGGGCTTCTCCTTGGAGTCTGGGTTCTTGGTCTCCGTAAGAATTAGCCTTGAATTCAAGTTCTAGCTGATTCCAGAGATCCTTGGCACTGAGCAGGTCTCTTAGCCAATCAGTAGCCATTGATTACTAACCACCTAGGTCAAGTGCCACTATTGCACAGATGAGCACTTGGCTTGCTGGATTCTGCCATGTAGCAGTGTCCTCTGCATTCTCATAACATTGGTCGGTGTTGCTTATCAGTGTCCCCTGCTTTTTCGGAATATTGTTGGCCAATTTCCCCTGGCTGCTCATGTGCTACACAGGCTACCCTCTGGGACCTGGTTTCATTTCCAGATCCAGTGTGGCATCTCTTGGTGTTGTGTGACAGCCCTGGGCATAGTTTTGGATATTTGAGGCCTTTTGCCATTCCAAATAGATTTTTTCTTTTTTTTAAATTTATTATTATTATCCATAATTTAATACCTTGAATGAACAAATAATGAGTTGATATCCCCATTTCCCCAATTTTCCTCCTCCTGGTCCCCAATCAGCTGGATATCCTCTTCCATGGGCAAACTAGATCAGTCCATGGGGTAGGGGGTTATGAATAGCCGAGGAGTCAACAGGGTTCCACCCCCCTTTGTATGTTGTTACTGAGGGGGGCTATGTCTCTCGATGTTCTCCCCCACCATGCCTCTTACAATCTTTCCGCCCCCTCTTCCGCTCAGTTTCCTGAGTCATGGTGGGTGAGTATTAAGGCTACTTTATTGTTGAGGTCTTAGGGGTCTCTGTACTTCTGCCTTAGGCTGTGTTGAAGATCTTTCGTGTCTGTCTCGCTGGCTTATCCTGTGTTGACTGATTGGCTGTGGTTATAGGTCTCTTGCTTATCCCACCACTCTCTGCGGGCTTCCATGTGGATCCTCCACGGTAGGTCTGGAGTGGCTCATATCTTGTCTGGATGTTGGTTTATCAGCCTACAGATTGTTGTTAGGGTTGGAGGATCCATAGCTCTCTCTCTGCCTTCTGAAAGATACAAACAGAATCTCCATCTGAGAGTGAGATCAGTATAGGTTAACTGAGATACACATTTCTGAATTAGCTAGATTCTAATATTAGTAGCCTCTTTGTAAATCACTCCTGTAGTGCGTTTTTCTATGGAGGCCTAAGATTTTGGTTCCCAGTGTATTTTGTCCTGAGTCTCCTGTTCTGGTTACAGGCTCCCCATCACTGAGTGGATTACTTGGCCGAATTACATGGTGGGGGAGAATATCCAGAGACATTGCCCACCTCAGTAACAACATGCAAAGGGGGGTGGAACTGGGTTGACTCCTAGGCTATTCACAACCCCCTACTCCATGGACTCATCTAGACTGCCCACGGAGGAAGAAATCCAACTGACCGAGGATAGGGAAGAAAGAAATAGGGGAATGGGAGACATCAACACATTAATCCCTTATTAAGTGTATCTAAGTATGGATAAAAAAAAAAAAGCTGTTGATTGCCTCCCCCAGGCTATGGCTCCTCTGTTGCACAAGTGCTCCTTTCATGGCTCACTGTTCTCTCCCAGTATCCAACTAGATTTTGAGATTATTTCTTCCAAGACTGTAAAGAATGAGGCTGGGACTTTTATTGGCATTTCTTTGAATCTGTATATTGATTTTTGAAATATTAATTCTCACTATCCAGAAGCATGGAAAGCCTTTCCACCTTCTCACATCCTCCTCACTTTCCTTCTTGAGTGTTTTTTTGTTTTCATTATAGAATTCTTTCACATCCTTGGTTAGTGTTATTCCAAGGTATTTGACTTTTTTTGATGCTACTGAAAATGGGACAGTCTTGCTGATTTCTGTATGTTTGTCATTTGCATACAGGAAGGCTACTGATTGTTGGGTATTAATTTTGAATCTGCCACTTTACTGAAGGCATTTATCACCTTTAGCAGTTTTACGGTACTATCCTTCTGGTCTGTTATGTATAGGATCATGTCATCTGCAAAAAGGGATAGTTTCACTTTTTCCTTTCAAGTTTGTATCCCTTTCATGTCTCTCTCCTGTCTTATTGCTTGGGCTATAACTTCAAGAACTATGTTGAAGAGCAATGCTAAGAGTGGACACCCCTGTCTTTCTGCCAATTTTTGTGGGAACTTCTTGAGTCTTTCCCCTTACTGGAAAATTTCTTCACATACCATTCCCATTATTATTTCATTACTACTGTGAAATGGTTCTTTTTGTCTTCTAAAATTAATAAAGGTTTTGCTGCAAATAATTGTATTTCATTCTTCAATTCAAGCACATTAGAAAGCAGTTTCAAAACACTAGAAAGTCAAGTAATATTAATTTCTTTGGTGTTTTAAGGGGCGTGGCTCTGTTATTAGATTTTATGCTCTTATTTTATTTTTCAAAAATCACATACACTATTGTTATTATATTCTAAAATTGTAACTCTTATTCAAGAATATATTTTACATATTATTAAATTTCATTTATTTTGAGGTAAGGTCTCACTTTAGCCCTGGCTTACCCGGCACTCACTCTGTAGTTCCAGGCTGGCCTCAAAATCACAGTGATTTTCCTACCTTTGCCTTCCAAGTGCTGGGATTGAAGGTGTGCACCACCACACCTGGCTTTTCTAAGTTTCATTTTTATTTCTTAATGATGTTTATATCTCTATATTAACATACAGAACTAACAAATTTCTAATTGCTAAATTCCATTTTTACCTTGAAATAAATGTAACCTTGTTAGGATTTATTATATTTTAAATTTTTACACAGATCTGTATGTTGCTAGTTAAATCATTCATAATTTTTCTTCTGACTTATAAGAAATAAAGGCTGCTACAAAATTGTGATAATGGATTTTCAAGTACTAATGGTAATGTTAATTTATAAAATGGTTAAGTTTGGAAAAGAGACTGCATTGCTTTATTCTTTAAAACGAGAGAATATATTTGTCAAAATACTCCATATATGTAATAATGGTTCCTTTGGAAAGTGAATTTTTTGGGGGTATTTATCTTCCAAGGGAAAACTACGGTGATGAAAATAGACTAAGCTTAAAATTAGTGAATATTGTATCAGAGTTACAATTCATCTTCCAGCTTCTATCTAACCATGATCTATTTAATAGCTCATAACATAATAAAATAAAATTATAGAGTATAGAATGAATTTATATCATTATTTTCAAGCATGTGCCCCTAACACTGAGCAATCTCCATAGATACTATATCAATTATTTTCAAATTAATAACTCATTCTTCTTAGAAGTTGTTTATTTTCTCATAAATCAAAGATTTGTGACTCTCAAATTGAATTAGAATTTGTGTACCCTTCTTGTGACATGTTATGTCTATTTTATGGGAATCTGTTGCTAACCTGCCCATAAAATACAATGTTAGCCCTCAATTTGCTGAGTAACACTTCTTTTCGGTGTTTGAGGGGCTTCAGTGAAGAAAAACAATCTTAGGTCGACTCTGAATAGTAAGTGAGTAAGTCAGGAGAGGGTGGGTTTGGAGTGACAAACATCACCCACTTACTTACACAAGATGAATACCGTAAAACCATCACTCTTTAAGTACCCAGAGAAAGGAGGGAGGATCGCCACGTGAGGTTCAGTTTGAATTTGTCTAGGTCTCTTCATCTGATAGGGATTCTAGATATGTTTCACAGCTGCCTTGGAGAATGACAGTTTAGAAGAGTCAGTTTTGTATTGGGGAAACCAGGGAATCTTTTAAGTTCTGAGTGTTTTTATAAAGCATCATTTATGTCATTGTTACTAAATTATGTTTAATAGGACCTAAAGCATAAAAACACATGGATGAATTTCAGAAAGAAATAAATGAGGTTTTTGGATTTTACTTGGACTTTGGAAATTGGTTACAATTTTCCTTTGTTTGCCAACAGTGATGACACTTGTATGTCTGACTCCTTGGCAGTAAGGAGTCTCAGCAGGCTTTGATCCTGGCCCTCAAACCTTTGGTGGTACCACTTGTTGAAGAACATTCTCTTCCTCTGAGACAGATTAGAATGACCCAACCAAAGTTAGACTCTGAACATGTGTCTTGATACTGGTGATGGGCTGAAAATTAGTCATCAAGTTAGCTGTTGCTCTTGAGCCCTGGAAACTGTAATTATGATTTGTTGTTACTAATTTGTGTGCCTATGTTGCCCTGTCTCAAGTTTGTGATTCTAGAAGGACTTTAGACAGGGGACTGGAATCCATGATTTACACACCTTCTCACCCGGCTTTGAGAATTTCATCATGTGATTTATGTTATGTAGAATTGATAGACAAGTCTCAGAAAAAAATCTGACTAAGTCAAGCTCACGGAGTAAACTTTACTTCATTGAAAATTCTATGTGGCAGCATGAATATTTCCTGAAATTTGGAAATGAATTCATATCAACTTAAAGTTTCTGGCCATTTTACCTGGGGAAGGACCACCCTGGAAAATAAGGAGCCCCCCTGACAGAGTGGGAAAGAAAAACCTTTGAAATATCGACCGTCATCTGCCCAAGTACTCAGAAGAAGCTGTCTTCCATAGCTAAATACTTGCTAGTACTTACTGCCTAGAATATTTAAAACATAGTAGCTTTAGAGAGCTATTTATTAGTTATGAATAGGGAAACAGAATTTTCTTCAGCATAATCTTGGACCAATTGTTTTATTAAACTCAACCTTTGGATATGTATGCAACCTTTGTCTGCTTCCTGTCCCATCTTCTCAGAGATGAACTCTCAGGAAACAAGCATCATACCTTTGGCATGCTATGGTAATGTGTTTGAGTCTGGCTGTAGTGGATTATCCCCGGGAGAACAGAATAGAACACTCTCCTGCCTATCATGCCCTTCTCCTCTTGGGCCCCTCAGCCCCAGGCTCTGTATCCACAGGTGATCCTATTCATTCTTCAACTTGAATGCCCTTCTCTCCCTTTTACAGGTGGGACACAAGGATAATTAGCTAGCCAAGTCCATGGAGCCAGTCAGTGGAAACAATCAAGGTTCAGTCACAAGACTTTTGGTCTCCTAAGGCTATTAGTTTTTCTGCTGTACAAAGTTGCATTAAATTTATACTTGAACTCTATATCTGAGAACCTTGAGAACTCTTGTACCTACACTTGCTCAGAACATCTCGACAAAATACTTCCCACTTAATGATTTGGGGTGCTAAACATTTTTTTCTTTTTGAAAAAAGAGATATGATTTCGGTGAACCAGTTATGTTTGAAGAAGACTTAGTAGTTAAATAAAAAAAGAATCAAAAAGAAAACCCAATATTGATAATAGAGAGAATACAAACTGTAGACTTCAAAGACTCCGGGGGCCAGTTCCTAGGGCACCTTCCCTCCCCAAGCCCACAGGAAACCTCTCCAGGGTTTCGGCAGTTATGAGCTCACTTGCTGGAACTCATTTAGGACATGAGGAAGCCAGTGTCCTTGACTGAGAAAGTATAAACAGAATTACAAAATCCTGGATTCTTTCTAGGAAAGAGAAATAGCAGTAATAGTGAATGACTTTCAAAGCTAAAAGAATCAAATGATACAATATTATAAGAAAGGACACTGTGGATTATATAATAAAGAGCTTTGCACATTTGAAGACAAGATACACTTCAGCTTGTGCTCTCGTAGTGTCATTTATTTGTTTATTATTTTACTATATAAGATCAATTTATGTAGTTAAAATATTTTCCATACTTATTTGGGTATAATTAATACACATAATAGTACATAATTAATGTACATTATATAGTGTTTTGATATATGTAGACCTTGTGAAACTATTTCCACAAGCTAATTAACATCCATCACCTCCTGTAGTTGACATTTCATTTTAGATGTAAAGTCTCACTTTTTGCACTCTAGGTTTTCAGAAGGGCCGTATTGTATACCTGACAGTCTGTGCTCTTTGATCAATATCCCCCATTCCTTAACCCAGCCTCAAGTGTCTGTTCTGATTTCATGACATAACATTGAGGTTTTTAGATTCTTGGTACACTAGGCCTGACTTACTTAACTTACCAAAATGAGATCATAGTGTTGTTCTTCCTCCTGTTCGCCTACAGAAATGCAGGGGAGGAAATATGTCTTTCTATACTCAGAAACCACATATAGTCATGGGAATGTGGCAGCCATGGTTAGACTTTAGCTTGGTCAAGCTCATTTAATCATGTTGGAAATGTACCATCCAACTCCCTAGTTATTAGAGAGGAAATGAATTTGAGAGAATATACAAATCAAACTGCTAACAAAGCAGAAAGATATACAGAAAGCAGGAAGATATATAGAAAGGCTAATTAATAGCACAAAACAAGGTATCTGAAACCCAAATGTGATTTTGTAGGTGTATTTGTGATGTGGATGTATACAGGTGTGTTCATATGTGTATGGACACATATCTAGGTGCAGGCACATGTGCACACACGTATCTGTGTGTATGAAGGTAGGTATCACGTAACTTCTAAATTTATTTCCTTTTTTATCACTGAACCTGGTGTTCACCAATTCAGCTGGACAGACAAGCCAGTGAACCCAGGGTCTGTTTCCACAGCATTGGACTTATGGGTATGTGTCAACATGCCTGCTTTCATGTGGACACTGGGAATCTGAACTCAAGTTCTTAGGCTTGCACACATGCCCCCCCTTTTTAGTGTTCTTCATTTAATACCCTTGTTTTTTTGAATTATATCTTTATTATCCATAATTAGATATACTGAATGAGTGAATAATGTGTTGGTGTCCCCAATTCCCCAATTTCCCTCTTCCCTGTCCCCAATCAGCTGGGTATCCTCCTCCGTGGGCAAACTGGATCAGTCCATGGGGGAGGGGGTTATGGAGAGCCTAGGAGTCAACCGGGTCCCACCCCCCCCTTTGTATGTTGTTACTGAGGGGAGCAATATTCTCCTCCACCATGGCTCTTACAATCTTTCCTCCCTCTCTTCCCCTCAGTTCCCTGAGTCATGGTGGGTGAGTATTAAG
>PVHP010033446.1:0-19656 GCA_004024765.1 Zapus hudsonius
TAATCACCAGGATATATTGTTGATTAAAATCATTAAGCAAGCTGGAGAGATGGTTTAGCGGTTAAAGGCACTTGCTTGCAAAGCCTTCTGGCCTGGGTTCACTTCCCCAGGACCTACATAAAGGCAGATGCATAAAGTGGTGCATGCATCTGGAATTCATTTGCAGTGGTAAGAGGCCCTGGGGAGTCCATTCTTACTTCCCCTCCCTCTCCTTACAAATAAATAAATTTGTAAAAATAAAATAACAGAATCAATAGGCAAAGCATATATAATAGTATGGTGGCTCACGCCTATAATTCTAGCAGTTGGGTGGCTGAGGCAGGAGGATTATGAGTTTGATGCTAGCCTGTGCCATATAGTAAGACCCTGTCTCTAAAACAAATGAAGAAAATAAAAAGCAATAAAAGCAAATGTCATTGGGACTCAAAGTCATAGGAGATGGGCAGAGACAAAAGCTAGGCTTCTCTGAATACAGCTAGTTTTGTGAATTTAATTTGGGAACTGTGCAAAGCTTTATGGCATAATAAAATAAAATTGAACTAAAATGAGGGGAAAGCAGTCCCTGTAAAGCAAAATGAAACTAATGAACTCAACCATGTTACCGGTGAATTCCACACAACACAATTGTTTCAAGTAACAACAGTCAGCAGTTTATCTTTGCTTGTGAGACACAAAGACCTACGGCAGAAAAGAACTGCAAAGAAAGCTGACATTATTTTTAGTAAAGATGGCGTGAGTAATGATGCCTGTATTGTAAATCTGAAAATGTCACCTGTGGTTTTTCTATATGGCTATGCAGACAGAATCCCAGCTTGAAAGATATAAAATCAAAGGAGGTCTATAACATGAGTGAAATATGATGTGAATTAGCTCTCAATATGACAACTGGGAGGGAGGCAAGTACATACCTTATAAACTCAAATTGAAAATACTAGGAAAAATGCATATTTTTTTCTTCAAAAAGAAATTTCCTACCTTTGTCCACCTGAAGAGACCCGGAAGCAGTGACCAGCCCAAGTCATTGAGGTGGTAGTCTCTCAGTACCATTGCCAGTTCCTTGTGAAAATGACGGATTCCAGGGCTGGGGAGATGGCTCAGCAGCTAAAGGCACTTGCTTGGAAAGCCTGTTGGCCCAGGTTCGGTTCCCCAGTGCCCACATAAAGCCAGATGCATAAGGTGGCGCATGAGTCTGGAGTTCCATTTGCAGTGGCACTAAGCCCTGGTGTGCCTATTCTCATTCATTAACATATGCTCTCTCTTTCTCTCTCTCTCTCATAAATAAATAAGAATTTAAAGAATAAAAAATATTCTTAACAAAATAGGACGAAGCCAGTGGTCAGCCTTGTACCACAGGGAAGCAGATGTGCATCAGTGAAGTCTTGATTGAATCTGAATCTATCCAAACTCCAGCTTTAACCTTGCCAAACAATATCTGAATGCAATCAGGAAAATATGCAGTGCAGAGAACAACACCTTCTCTTTTTTAACTTTTTATTGATAGCTTCCATAACTGTAGATCATAAACCATTATGATTCCCTCCCCTCTCCCAATCTCCCCCGTATTTCTCCTCCCTCTCAGTTAGTCTCTGTTTTGTTTCGGTGTCATCATCTTTTCCTCCCATTATGTGTAGGTACACATTCTCTTTAACTACAAATCGGAAAGGGTAGAGAGGAGAATAGAAAACCTATGGATTTAAGAGATATCGGACAACTACAGTATCCGAACTGTGCCTCTGTTCTGATCTAAACAAATCAACTATTGCAATAAATAGTACCAGTTGGGCATGGTGGCTCATGCCTGTAACCCTAGTACTCAAAAGGCAGAGGCAGGAGGATTGCTACAAGTTTGAGGCCAAGCCGGTCTACATAGGGAATACAAGGGCTACAGTATGAGACCATGTCTCAGAAACAAACAAAACAATACAATTAACATCAAAAGCCATCAATAAGCAGTAAGATTACAAAAGAAATATGAACTGATTAAATGTTGATAGTTAAAAATCATATTTAGGGCTGGAGCGATGGCTCAGCAGTTGAAGGTGCTTGGTTGCAAAGCCTAACAGTATGAGTTCGAGTCTATAGTAGCCACATAAAGCCACCTGCACAAAATGGCGCATGATCTGGAGTTTGTTTGCAGTGGTAAGAGGTCCTGACACACCTATACTCACTCTCTTTGTTTTCCTCTTTCTCTCTGTTGCTCTCTCAAATAATAAAAATATATTTTTAAATTATAATTCATATTTTAGCCTGACATGGTGACATGCACCTATAATGTCAGGAGACTGAGACAGGAGGATCCTAAGTTTGAGGCCAGCCTGGGCAACTTAACTAACTCCTGTCCCAAATATTTGAAAGGGCTAGGGACATAGCTCAGTGATAGAATTACAATAACTTTTTAAAATGTCTTTTTACTTCTGTGGGGGGGGGCACACAAGGTTCTTTTGCCTTTACAAAATAATGCCAGGTGCTTTGCACCACTTTTTATGTCTAGCTTTATGTGGGTACTGGGAAACAGAACCAGGGCAGGAAACTTTGCAAGTAGGAGTCTTTAACTTCTGAGTCTTCTCCTTAGCTCCTAGAATTAGAATAATTTTTCAATATTTTATTTATTTATTTGAGAGAGAGAAAGAGGCAGATAGAGAAAATGGGCACGCCAGGGCCTCCAGCCACTGCAAATGAACTCCAGACACATGCACCACCTTGTGCATCTGGCTTTATGTGGGTGCTGGGGAATCAAACTCAGGTCCTTCTGCTTTGCAGGCAAATGCCTTAACTGCTAAGCCATCTCTCCAGCCTCTAGAATAATTTTTTAAAATATTTTTATTATACTTATTTGTGTGTGTGTGTGTGTGTGAGAGAGAGAGAGAGAGAGAGAGAGAGCACCAAGTCCTCTTGCCACTGCAAACGAACTTCAGATGCATGTACCACTTTGTGTGTTTGCCTTGACTTGAGTACTACTGGGGACTCAAACTCAGGAAGCACCTTTAACTGCTGAGCCGTGTCCTCAGCACCTAGAATTACAGTAACTTTTGAAGAGGTGTTCATTGGATATAGTTGTTCTTATGTGTCTTCATGTGTTAGAAATGAATGCTGGCAGCCAGGTGTGGTGGTGCACATCTGTAATCCCAGCTCTTAGGAGGCCGAGGCAAGAGGATCTTCAAAGACAGTCCTGCTTACAAGTGAATAAATAAATAAATTTTTTAAAATTCAGCAATAAGAAAAGAAACAACTTGATTTCAAAAGAAGATAAAATACTGCTGGAATGGTTCACTGTACTATTTTGTTGTTATTATTATTTTCTAATTTTATATGTATGAAATTTTCCAAAATGAAACAGTTTAAAAATAGGTCTAGGAGCTGGGCATGGTGACCCACGCTTATATTCCAGCATAAAGAAGGTGTAGACAGTGTGATCAGGAGTTAAAAAACAATCTCAGCTTAATGACCCTGCCTCAGAAAGAAAAATTAGGCCAGGTATGGTGGTGCACACCTTTAATCCCAGCCCTCAGGAGGTAGAGGTAGGAGAATCGATGTGAGTTCAAGGCTAACCTGGAACTACAGAGTTCAAAAAAAAAAAAAAAAGAAAGAAAGAAAAAAAAATTTAGGCTGAGGCTGCATTTTATCAGCAGAACACTTGTGTGGCAAGCATGAGGGCCTGGATTCAGTCGTCAGCACTGCAGTAATAGAGCTGGGAGATGGCTCAGTGGTGAGAGGTGCTTGCTTACAAAGCCTGCCAGCCTGGGTTCAATTCCCCAATACCACGTAAAGCCAGATAGACAAAGTGGCGCATGCATCTGGAGTCTGCAGTAGCTAGAGGCCCTGGCCATGCCCATTTATTGTCTCTCTCTCTCTCTCTCTTTGAAATAAAATAAAATAAAAATATAATTATAATAAGGCTTAAAAGTATAAATATGAAGGAAGAAAAAGAGTGCCGTTTGCAAAGAAACACACCCACCTAGCTGGGAGAACGCTGGCACGATCTCTGATGGGATATAAAAAGAGGCTTCAGAGGAGCATCTAAGTGAAACTCAATAAAAGAATGAGGCAAAGTGGCAAGTGTTTGAAAACATCATAAAAGTAAGGAAGAAATAGCTTACACACTAGAAAGGGTTTTATGAGACCTTATCAGACCTTGTAATGCATTTTTCCATGATCTGTCCTGTGAACTCGTTTTGACCCTCACTAATACGGCAGCTCCCACTTTTCTTGGTCACAGTTTTATTCCTCCATCCGTTGACATTTCATTTTGGGGGACTGATACGTGTCACATCCCCAGCAGCTCCTAGTTGTTGTTGGACCCAGACTCTAGATGAGAAGAAGGTGTGGGAAGTGGAGCCTCACTTCTGATATATGCCAACAGAATAATTGTCTTTGTGTTGTAGAATTATGAGTATTTGTATATGCATGCTTATCTGTATTTGTCCTAAAATTAACACACATACGGATTATACAAAAAAAAAAATAAGGTGTTCTTGCCAAGTAGTGCACGCCTTTAATCCTAGCACTCAGGAGACAGAGGTAGGAAGATCGCCGTGAGTTCAAGGCTAGCCTTACACTACATAGTGAATTCCAGATTCCAGGTCAGCCTGGGCTAGAGCGAGACCATACCTCTAAAAAAAAAAAAAAAGAAGAAGAAGGTATGCCAGGAGGATCACCAGGAGTTCAATGCCAGCCTGGGACTACAGAAGAAGTGCCAGGTCAGCCTGGGCTAGAGTGAGCCCCTACCTCGAAAAAACAAACCAACAAAAAAAGTAGAAAGTAACACAATGAACTTTCTAATAAGATGGGGACCAAAAAGGGAGAGAAAATGGGAAAAAAATGTCTAGATCATTAAGCAGATAAAATCCCACCCAAGCTTGACTCTGAAATATTATGTTCTATAAAAGCTCAGTCCCAACACAGAAAGAACAGTTCTTGATATAGGGAAATCAAGCCTTTGTTCCCTTTGGTAACATTCATAGACCCTGGCCAGGATTCTTAGTGCTTCTGCTAAAGCTTTAAGTATGTTAGTTTACTTAGATTTTTTTTTTTTTTTAGGTTGGGTCTCCCTCTAGCCCAGGCTAACCTGGAATTCACTATGTAGTCTCAGGGTGGCCTTGAACTCATGGCGATCCTCCTACCTCTGCCTCCCGAGTGCTGGGATTAAAGGCGTGCGCCACCACGCCTAGCATTTTACTTGGATTTTATATGTTAGGCATAAGAAATGGTCATTGGATGTGTACACCAACAGAAGTGTGCTGACTCAGCTGCTGGTACCCACAAATCTGAGGGAGCCCTTAAGTAGGAACAGCCTTTCACTGCTGCGTGTCAACATCTTCTTAGCACAAGTGATGGGGGAGGAAGCAGGATTGAATATTTTCCACATCTTTCAAGTTCATGTCAAAGTCTTTAGTAATATTAGACCTCTGAGTGATTACCAAGTTTATACCTCCTGGGATGGTAAAATAATGGCGTTAATGATGATAGCGATGAGAAATGGATGCTTGAGGTTATAGTATGTTGTGTGGTTAAGTTCTAGCATCTATAGACTAAGTTAGAAGCAAAGAAACAGAGCCACTGAGGCCTAGGCCTCTCCATGGTCATTCTTGGCCAGGGAAGTCCACAGCAAGAACCTTAGCCTACAGTAAATGGCCAGGACTGTCCATCTCTAGGGTTTTTAAGTGGCCTTTTGAAAAGGATCTCTAACCAGAGACCTAGATTCCGTGAGAAATCTCATTCTCTCTCGCTCTCTCTCTCTCACCTGGCCCCTCCATCTATGCCTTGGTTTCCTTCCCTTTACTTTCTCTCTGATCTCTTCTGACCCCATCCTCACCACACCTGCCTGCCATGCCTACAAACAGGAATATTTGCCTTTTCCTCCTCCCAACTCAGCATCCCTTCATCCCCCTCTCTCCCCTTTCCCTTCCTTTTTTCCTTCAGACCTCTCCTTAAACTCTATAGGTCCCTTCTCCACCTCCACAGGAATTTAGGGCCCCTCTTTCCTTCTTTTCCACCAACAATATAGCTGGTTCCTGCTGGCCCTCCCTCCTAATGCCAGGCCTCTGCTCTTTCTCTTTTCTTCTGTCTCCTACACCGTTCCCTGCTTTACCCTCTCTCTCATTCTGAACTCGTCTTCATCCTCACACTTGGGTGGTCCATCTCTCAGAATTCTCTCCAAAATTCTGCCTCTGTGCACTGACTATATTTTTGGCTCCTCTTACGCTCCACTGGACAGTGTCTTATCCCTGTGTTCCCAGATCACAGGAACACTGTGGGCAGCAGTTCCTGGAGATGGATGCATGGATAACCTTCCAGAGTGTGTCCAACTCTGAGGCATTAATCCTTGCTGAGCAGACCTTGTCCCTCCATTCCTGCAGCTGGCCAAATAAAGACTCACTGGGCCTGTTCCCTCTGGCTCAGGTTCCACTCAGCAAGATGAGCATCTCCGAAGTCAGCAGGCTGGGCTAGGGAGGCTGAGCTGGGGTGTGAAGGGTAGCTTCCAAAGACCTGTCAAAGACAGTGTACACAAGAACCGACCGGTACTCCAGCCTGCTGCATTGTTCCTGTATTCCAGGTTCTCCAAGCCAGCACCCATGTTCCTGGATGACTCCTTTCGCAAGTGGGCTAGGATCCGGGAGTTTGTGCCACCTTTTGGGATCAAAGGTCAAGGTATGTTATGAACCCTGACCTACATTGCATTAACACCTCATCCTCCATGTTGTCTCCCTGTACTTCTGATGGGCTGTGTCCTCATAAGTCCCACACTGGGGATTCTCCCCTCTTCCACTCTCAATACGAGATCCTTTCCCTCTTTCTCATCTGTCCTTCTCTCTTACTACTTATGAGGAATATTGACTTAGAGCTTGCCTTGGCCAGGATGGGTCTACAACAATGACATAGACAGGTGTGTCCCTCTCCACAAAAATTTCCAGCCTAAGGCTGGAGAGATGGCTTCTTGCCCGCAAAGCTTAACAACCCGGGTTTGATCCCCCAGTTCCCATGGAAAACCAGATGCACAAAGTGGCACATGCATCTGGAGTATGTTTCCAGTGGCTTGAAGCCCTGGCCTGCCCATTGTCTCTCTCTGCTTGAAAATACCAAATAGGGGTTGGGGATTTAGCTCAGTGGATGAGCACTTGCCTAGCAAGCACAAGGCCCTGGGTTCGGTCCTCAGCACCGCAAAAGAAAAAAAAAAAGAAAAAAGGAAAAGAAAAGAAATAAATAGAGGCTGGAGAGATGGCCTAAGGCCCAGAGTTCAATTCCCCAGGACCCACATAAGCCAGACCCACAAGTTGGTGGCCCTGGTGTGCTCTCTCTCTCTTTCTCTCTCTCTCTCTCTCTGTATCTCTCTGCCTGAAAATGAATAAATAAAATATTTTTAAATGAATAAATAAAATATTTAAAAATAAATAATATTTTTAAAAAACAAATTCTAGTCTAGTAAAGGACCAGGAGACATCGTCACAGGTCACTAAGTTCAAGTTCCCAGAAACAACAGAGCCACCCCCCAACTCTCCTTGTCATCCCCCAATATCTCATCCTAGCAGAGCTTCCCCTCTAATCATTCTTCCCCTGCGCCTGGCCAACCTTTCTCTCTGTACTCAACCCCACTCACCTCCACCCCCATTTCCTCTCCCTTAAGGGCCTCTTTTCTCTGCAGTTCTGCTTCTATGTCAAGTGGGCTGTTACATGGTCTGGTATAAAAGATGTAGGGCTTTAGGTCACACAGGGCCCCGGGGGCCCCATACCTCCTTAGTAGCCATGACTTTGGGCAGACTACTTAACTTGTCTGTGCTTTAGTTTCTTATTCAGCTAAATGGAGTACCATCGTATTTAGTACCATCATATAAGGTTCTGATCAGAATTAAAGGAAATAGCTACTAAAGGAGTGACATCATTTAGTCAGGAGATTCAACAATAACTAAACCCTTTCAACCATCACCCTCCCCCCCACACTGGGAAGAAAACAGTGGCCAGCAAAAATGCTGTTGAGCTGGGTCTTAGACCTCAAACCTCCAAAGACATATCAGTGGGTTGGGTTGAAGAACTCCTTCTAGGTGGGCATAGCCAAGCAGAGTAGTCCTTTCTCCCAAATCCTCATCCAAGACTCTGGACTATATAACTACAAAAGCCAACGAAGGCCAGTGAAGTTCCAGCCAGCAGGCAGAGAGCAGCTACTCATATGTGCCCTTTCTATGATATGACCCTAGCTGTAATTTTTACAGTGTCTTATCCTCGTTCTTAGATCACAGGAGCATGGGGCTCCCCTCCTAGGAACCAAAGCCCCATCTATGTCCTCACCCTTTCCAACTAGCAGCAATATGCTATTCCTTAGAGGTAAAATTGGAGGTGGGGAAAGAAAGGAATGTGAAGGCTTCCCTAAAGCCCTCTAGAGCTAAAGGCACTTAGTAAAGAGCATTCCTGAAAGTTAGTTCCTCAGTTCATCCTCATTCAATTTCTAGAAAGACTTGCTCTGCCTGCTGCCTCATCTTTCTAACCCCAAACTACACAAGCAACAGTATTGTCTTACTTACCAGGGCAACTGCTCCATGTCTCTGTGAAAACTAAAGGATACTTTCCAGGCCTTAACTTCTTGCTGTATCTGACAGTGTAACCACCCTCTCTACTTAAAAAACACGGGTGGAGGGCCTGGTGAGATTGCTCAGTGAATAAGGCACTTGCTTGCAAAGCCTGCTGACCTGGGTTCGATTTCTCATCACCCATGTAAAGCCAGATGCAAAGCAATGCATGTGTCTGCCATTTGTTTGCAGCAGCAAGAGACCCTAGCACACCCATAGATACACATGCAAATTAATTAATTAATTAATGCATGAAGTTGGAGGGTGTAGCTTAGTGATAGAGTGCTTGCCTAGCATGTGCAAAGCCCTGGGTTCAATTCCCCAGCACAGTAGAACAAAAGAAAACACCAAAAACTTACATATGTTGTTTCTTTATTTGTTTATTTTAGAGGCCTCATTTCTATGCATAAATATCTCAGGCATGCAGAAAGATAAATAGTCGAGTAAGCACCATGCACTGTCTACCCAACTTAAGAACGAGCTGTAACTGCTTCCGTGTTTGCTCTTACCCTCTGTTCTCCTCTATCCCCAGGACACCATTGTCCTGGTTTTAGTGTTGACATTTCTGTGCTTTTACATTCATTTTTTACTACATATTTATATATGTATGTTATATCCACTCAGAATATATTGATTTTTCATGTTATAAAATTTAATACATATTACATGTACATATATGTCTGTATGTATATAATTTTTTGAGGCAGAGTCTCCCTATAGCCCATGCTGACCTACAACTCACTCTATAGCCCAGGCTGGCCTTGAACTCATGGTGATCCTCCTACATCAGCCTCCTGAGTGCTGGATTATAGGTTATATATATGGGTTATACCACACCCAGCTCATGCATATGCTATAAGTTGATTTTTGGCTTTTTAAAGTTATATTTAGCCGGGCGTGGTGGCGCACGCCTTTAATCCCAGCACTCGGGAGGCAGAGGTAGGAGGATCACCGCGAGTTCGAGGCCACCCTAGACTACATAGTGAATTCCAGGTCAGCCTGGGCTACAGTGAGACCCTACCTCAAAAAACCAAAAAAAAAAGTTATATTTATATTGGTTCATTTAGCTATAAATCATTGATTTTTTTTTTGTTTGTTTTTTTGAGGTAGGGTCTCATGCTACCTCAGGCTGACCTGGAATTCACTATGTAGTCTCAGGGTGGCCTTGAACTCACGGTGATCCTCCTACCTCTGCCTCCCGAGTGCTGGGATTAAAGGCGTGCACCACCATGCCTGGCAGTCATTGATTTTTTTTAAATGACTATGTAGTATTTCATATACACCATGTAGTTTCCGTTGGTGAACATCTGGATTGTCTCCAACATTTTGCTATTGCAATAGCTCTGTGGTGAATAATTTTTTGGCATGTCTCCTTGAAGAAATGTGTGAATTTTTCAGTGCTGTGCCCTAGGAGAAGAGTTTCAGGGTCCTAGCCTATGCCTAGTTTATATAACTATCTTCTTATCAACTCAGCAATGTGGGAATGTCCATCTTCATTTTATTTATTTTTTAAAATACTTATTTATGGGGCTGGACAAATGGGTCAGTGGATAAAGGCACTTGCTAAAAAGTCTAACAACCCAAGTTCAATTCCCCAGTACACATGTAAAGCCAGATACACAAAGTGGCACATGCATCTGGAGTTTATTTGCAATGGTGTGCCTGTTTCCTCTCTCTCTCATTCATTTCTCTATCTCTCTCTTTCTCTCTCTCTCCTTGCAAATATATAAATTAAAAAAATATTTATTTATTGCCAGGCATAATGGTGCATGCCTTTAATCTTAGCGCTCAGGAGGCACAGGTAGGAGGATTGATGAGTTTGAGGCCAGCCTGGGACTACAGAGTGAATTTCAGGTCAGCCTGGGCTAGAGTGAGATCCTACCTCAAAAAAAAAAAGTCAACAAAAATAATTATTTGTCTACTTGCAAGAAAGGGGGAGAGAGAGAAAGAGAGCTTGGGCACACCAGATGCATGCGCCACTTTGTACATCTGGCTTACGTGGGTACTGGGAAATCAAACCGGGCCATCAGGCTTTGTAAGAAAGTGCCTGTAACTGCTGAGCCACCTTCCCAGCCCCCATCTTTATTTAGAGATAAAACCAAAGCTCAAAGAAAGTGAGCCATTGGGGCTGGAGAGATGGCTCAGCGGTTGAGGCACTTGCCTCCAGTGCCTAAGGCCCCTAGTTCAATTCCCCAGGACCCACATGGGCCAGGCCCACAGGGTGGTGGCCCTGGTGCGCTCTCTCTCTCTCTCTCTCTCTCTCTCTCTCTCTCTCTCTCTCTCTCTCTCTCTCTCTCTTTCTTTCTCTGCAAAAAAAGAAAGTGAGCCATTCATCTCAGGTCTCAGAGCTCAAGCAGCAGAACCAGGACCTGACTGCAGAGCCTCCATTGTAGCGCCCTCCTTGCACCAGAGCTTGAGAGGAGAGCAGCCATCATTGCTAAAGGCCTAGATGAGATCTGAATAGTGGTCACAGGTTCTAAGCACGCAGAGTCCTTGCTGAGTGACAGCAGGTGAGCCAGCATCAGCCAGGCTGCAGGGAGTAACGAGGTGAGGAGGGGGAAGAACTTGAGCCAGATTAGAGTGAGCAGTGTGAGAGGGAAGAAGTGAGGTTAGCTCATTTGTCCCCTGGTGTCTGCTTTGCAGGGTACAGAGGGAAGACAACATGGTCCCTATCTCTGACTAGGGACTCCAGATGTCCCAGCTTCTAGGCAAGTCCCTAGCCTAGGGATATGTGTCCTGGGGCCCAGTGACAGAGCCTCAGAAAGCCAGATGAGTCTCCAAGGAAAGTAAAGGCACCCTGGAAAGAACATGCCGCGGTTAGGGACTGGCTCCCCGAGGAACTGTGTCACCATCTCCTAACTCAGGAAAAAAAGTTAAGGCAGTGGTCTAGCCCAACCTTTTGTCTGGAGCTCCCTTACCCCACCTCGACCTCACTCTAGCCCCTGATGTGGGTCTCCCAGTAAGATTGTTAGCAAGCATTTTTTGGGAACTTAAGTGACCCTCTAACAGTAACCTCCCTCCCTCCATCCACAGACAATCTGATCAAAGCCATCTTGTCAGTCACCAAGGAGTATCGCCTGACCCCTGCCTTGGACAGGTGAGTCACTGCTGTCCAGAGGCCTCCCCGGTTACCTGGCATGTGCAGAGGTGTTGTTGCTCAGTTGATGTTTCCTGAACAAGAGCAGATTCTCCAATGTATCCACCCATGCACACTGGGGTGGGTAGAACACCTAAGTGGAACCAGTCTGCTGGGCCCGCAAACAAGACATCTCAATCCTCAGACATGAGTATGGATCAACCTAGAAGCGGACTAAGGATATGGGTGGTGGGCCAGATGAAAGAGGGCTTAAGTCTGGGAAGTAGTGACAACAGACCCTGGAAGAGGAGAGCTCCAGGGTCAGGATAAGACAAGAAAAATTAGCGGGTCCGTTAGTGGCTACTGGGAACTTAGAGACTTCTGAGTTAAAAAATGAGCTTAACCTCAAGTCTTAAAGATTCCAGTTCCTTCCCCTCTTTGCTTTCCCCAGAGAGCCTTGAGTATGCCCCCCCTCACTTTTCTATCTTCCTAAAGCTACCTAAACCCCAATAAGCTTTGGGAAACTTTTTACCCCAGAATGACACCTTCCCAGAGCCTCTTCCTCATTCCCCAAACTGGTCCCTAAGCTTCTCCACACACCTATTTTCCTGGGAAGTGTCAGACACTGGCATTAGAGTCTCAGGGCCCAGCTTCCTAGAGCAGTTCTGGATTCCTCTCAGAAATGCGCTTGCAGCCCTGGACCTGGCCAGATGTGTAGAGACGAGGCCCAAAGGAGCACAGGGAAAGAAGCCTGGAGACAGCTCTCCACGGCCTCCGCTCTCTCCCTTAGCCTCCGCTGCCGCCGCTGCATCATCGTGGGCAACGGAGGCGTCCTTGCCAACAAGTCTCTGGGGTCACGGATTGACGACTATGACATTGTGGTCAGGTGAGCCCCTCGAAACAGCAGAGAACTGTCTGGCCATCTAGCCACCTGGACTAGATGTCAACAGAAGCCTCAAGAGCCCTGGGTTGGAGGGTCTTGAAATGGACACTAGGTGACCCGGACTCCCACTCTGTATCTGGGGTATTTGGAGGTGCGGAGCCTCCCCAAACAGGCCCAAGGCCACCTCTGACTGGGCCTGCTCTCTGTAGACTAAACTCGGCACCAGTGAAGGGCTTTGAGAAGGACGTGGGCAGCAAAACCACCCTGCGCATCACCTACCCCGAGGGCGCCATGCAGCGGCCCGAGCAATATGAGCGCGATTCTCTCTTTGTCCTGGCTGGCTTCAAGTGGCAGGACTTCAAGTGGCTGAAGTACATCGTCTACAAGGAGAGAGTGGTGAGCTCCCCGGCACCAGCACCCTCCCTCTTGTCCCGGCCTCTGCGGCTTCCAAGGCGGCCCTTTTCCCTGGACCCCACAAAGAACAGGTAGGACCCTTCAAAAGAAGCATCAATGGTCCAAAGCTGAATGACAGCAAACACAGCCAAGAGCAGAGAGTCTAGAAGATGCTAGGGTCCCTGGTGACCTCTGGAGGCTGGCACACCTGCTCCCCAGTACCTAGGGGGCAAGCCCTCCCTCAGACCCCAGCAGCCCCAGGGCTCTTCTCTGGCCTCAGAGCCCAAAAGAGGAAAGCTTTGATCCCTAAGGCCAGCCCAAGGGCTACTCCAGTTTTCACATACATCCTAAGCAGAAGTCATAACCCTAGACCAGGGAGCCACTCCCAACTTTAATTATCTCCTGACCTGTAGCTGTCTCACTGACTTGAGTCTTATGGGCCCTGACCTCTTTCTCATCCAGGAGACAAAACCGTAATGGGGCCCTGGGTCATTCTTCAGGGACAGCCAACCCCTTAACTTACAGGTGCCAGTCCCGAAGTGCTTATGAGCCCAGGCCTCTCTCTGCTTTGCTCTCACCACTGACTGGAGCTGTGTCCCTAGCCTTGCAGGGAGTCTGGTCATCTTTTTTGGCTATGATCAGATTCCTTACTCACTGCTCTAGGCTGGCAAGGGTCTGGGCCCATTTCTTTAGGGAGTGTATGTGGTAGAGTAGGGTCAGACTGCCCATTAGTAGACCACCCACCTGGTCCCCTCCTGAGACTTCTGTCTCCCATTTCTGGGTCTGCAGGGACAACTGCCAACTTGTCTAAGTCCATCCCCCATCCCTCCCCTCCAGCTGCCACCAGCCACCCCAGGGGAGGGGTGTTCAGAGCTCAGTCCATTCATCTCCCAGTATCCAAGCCTCTTACGAGATTGAAGACAGAAGGCCCTCTGCTGCAGTGAGAAGTTAGCTGTTCCTTTTGGAGGTTTAGAAGAAAGTTAGGGATGGGAATAGCTTAACCTGCCTGAGGGGAGTCTCAGTGTAATTTGGTTTAACTCCACAGCCCTTTCCCAAGCAAAGCCAAGTGCAGGCAATGTCAAATAGGTAGCAAGCAAGAGAGAAGACAGAAGTTAGGCCCAGAAACTCAGGTACATGGAACAGTGGGGAAGGGAGGACCCATCTCCAAACCAGGCTGAGTGAGGCAGCTGGCTGTTGGGTTCATCCCAGGTCCCAAAGGGAAAGAGAGGGGAAAGTAGCAGGGTGATGGTTCCCCAGCTTCAGCAGGCCTCCTGCCCACCAAGCCAAGGAGAACTAGAGCTGAGGGAGCACCTCTCTCTTCCCAGAACCCTGAGATACCAGTGTTCCTACGTCCCTTCTGTTCACCCTGAGACCAGTAGACCTGAGGTAGGCACATTAGGAGAAGGGAGAGAACTGGATCTGCCTTAGTGAACCACAGGACCCCTGGGGGCTACTTTCTCACCCAGGCCCCTGCCCATTGGCCCACCCCTTCCTGATGTGTCCTTTGTCTGCCCAGCTGTCACAGCCCAAGGCTTCCTCAGGGTAGGAAGATCCCAGAGGGCAGAGCCCTCATCCAACTAGGTTTTGCCCTGCAATGCCTAGTTACCATGAACGATCTGGAATTGGTTCAAACGCTGGTTCCTGTTGCTTGCTGGCAGACTGGGGAAAGCCAGCCAGTCCAAACTCCTTGTGGGTGCAGAACCAGCCAGGTGGATGTTGCCACCTGTCCCTCCAAGAGCACCGAGATCAGTCAAGTCAAAGCTCTTCCAGTCCATCCAAGGAGGAAAGAGCAGGAGGAAGCCTTGTTGCTCACAGAAGACTAAGGTGCTCCCTGCCTGGCCTTGGCCTTGGAAGGCAGGTCAGGATACTAGCAGTGTGTGAGGCAGTATGGTGTGTGCTCAGGACCCTGCTCAGCCCCATCCTGGACATGCATAAGGATTCGTGACCAGCCTATGGGTGTGGGGTGAGTGGGAAAAGGAGAAGGGAGATGGGAAGGAGTCCTGGAGTCCTGTGGCTCTTTTGAGACACTGTAGTCAAGGATGGCTTAGGGCTTCTGTGAGCCGCTGAGGTGTGCCAATGGTTCATGCCTTTCCCAACACCTGAGGACGCCCGAGTGAACTTTCCGGGGCCCTTTGCTGCTCCAGAGCCCCCTTCTTGGGTGCTTTTCCGCACCCCCAGCCGCAGACTGATTCCCTCCCAGGACCTCTTCAGGCTCTTCTTCACTTCCATGGCCTCTGAGACCCATGTAGGTGTGAGCCAAGGGCCCCCCCTGGGATCCAGCCACTGGCTTACCCTGCTTGCATCTGGGATGTTTCTAACTGCTCAGCCTCTGGCCACTGGCGAGCTCTGCACCTGTCAGGAATCTCACTTGCAGACTTCTGGCAGGAGGCAGTGCTGTTCCAGAGCCAGGGCTGGAACAGGTATTAGGCCCAGGCATAGCAGCTGCCTGCTGCTTGCTGTGTGAGCAGTGACGCACAGCTTGTGCCTTGCTGCTACCAGGAGGCCTGATGAGCTGTGAGGAGGAAGATGTGGGAAAGGAAGACGGAACAACCTGCGGTACTTTCTCATCGAGAGGGAGGCTCTGCTCTTCCCCGTTTGTGATCATTTCATTTCCTGATGCACTGGACAGTGGCACAGATAGCGCCAAACAGGTTTCTAAAAGGCCATTTATCTCTCTAATCCCAGAAGCCTTGACCTAGCCAGCAAGCGGATCTAGGCGCATATCTCAGGCTGTGTGCTCAGGAGAGCCCCAGTGGGCTGAGACCAGGAGAGAGAATATCTCACCTGGGACTAGGGTGAGAAGTACAGCTATTCAGTATATAAGTCCCTGGTGGGAAAGGACAGCTAGGTCCCCCTGGGACTCTTCTCAGATGCAGGTCTGCAGCTGTCCCCTTTGTACTCCTGCTTGGACAAGGTATTAGTGAGGTGCCGGCCACTTCCAGATCCAGAGCCTCTCACAGTCTCGTGGGAGAGACCATACACAAACTAGAGATGCCATGCAGTGTGGTCAGTACCATGATGGGGAGACCCCTAGAGCATCCTGGAGGCAGGCAGGGAGGGCCAGGAGAGGGCTTCCTAGAGAGGCACTGCTGAGTGAGAGGGGGAGTGAGCCAATGTTATGAGCAAAGGGAGATGCATGCGTGGAGGCCCTGGAGACCATGATCCAGGGGGACACGGTAGGTACGACTGTGTGGAGAGGGGAGGGCACCACGCCGTTGATGTGTCAGAGCACGATGCCAAGTGTCTCTCACACAGTGGCCTGTGCATCGTTCCAGTTCTGATGAAGACTGGAGAGGACAGATCATCCTGTCACTCATCACAGTCTCTCACCTCCACCAGCTTCTCAAACTGTGCCTAAGGAGGGCTCGGGGCCCAAGGCTGAGGAGCCCCATGATACCTTAAATCCCCTTCGATTGCTCTCTCCTTTCCCCAGCTTCACACTGGAAAGGTGGCCTCTGCTAAGCAGCCCTCTGCCTGGCCTAGAACAGTGGGGATGTACTTCCAGCCTTCAGGGGAAGAGGGAAGGACAAGGCCTGGGGGATGGGTCCAGTCACAAGCGTGGTCGTCCAGTGGAGTGCCCTGGTGACCAGCAGCAGGACTGCACTGGGGACTCCACAGGGCAGACGGGGCCGTGAGGTCCCCGGATAGGAAGCCTTACTGGAGCAGGCCCAAGCTAGTGATTGGATGTCCATCTGTACCTGAGCCTGCTGGGGCCTCTGGGAGGTACAGGGCAGGACCCACACATGCCCAACTCTACAGCCAGAGGTCACAGGCCCTACCTCAGTCTCTTCTCCACGCCTCTGCCATGAGGCCCCCAGGCATAGCGTTTTCTTTGCAGCTTTGCCTTGGCTGTAGCTTTTTCTTCCAGGCTGCTGAGAGCCAGGAGGACTTAGTGCTCCCGCTCCAGGCTGCATCCCTAGCGCTCTTCCACTGCAGATGCCACTGCTCAGGAGCTGCACGCATGCCATTACTGACCTCTGTGCCCTCTGGGTCACTCGGCCTCATAACAACTGTCTTTTCCTGCCTCCCTTCTTTCTCCTTCTCTGTCCCTTGTCATTGCTGTCATCATCTTCATCACATAGCTGTCTGAAGAACTTATTCTCCAGCTCTCCTTGAACCCCTTAATTCAGTGACCCTGTTAGATGATACTGTTACCATCCCCATTGTAGAAATGAAGAAACAGAGGCCCAGAGAGGGTGACTTGCTTACTTAAAGTCCACAGCTAGTTAAGTGGTAGAGCTGGATTTAAACCTCCATCTAACTTCCCAGGAGTCCTCCAAAGAAGCCTGGCTATATCCCTTCCTGCTTAGAATCCCCTACAAACTGCTGCTTCCTGCCTGGGCCTAGGCGAATACTATTCACGAGCTCCTCCACATGCCGGGTCCTGGCCTATGAGACTGATGTGCATTGTCTCAGGCGGCCATCAGCAGCTCTGTGAGTCAAGTGCTGTGAGTGCTATAAAGAGGCCTTATTTTGAATCCAAGTTTGTCACTCTAACTATTGGGCTGTAACTCTTCTCATTTACTCATTGGTTCATTCTCTCAAATTCATATCCATGGGAAGTCATGTGAAGCCCATACTTCCGACACTATCCCACTTGACACCTCTATACACTCTGCATCCAGCCAGTTCAGTACCAAGGCTACTGATTATCACCAGAAAGAGAGGAACTGGCTGTTAACCTTACTCTCCTCTTGGCGCTGGTCCTTATTCCTGAGCCCTGTCCCTGGCATCATCCTCAGAGCTCTGCCCTCCATCATCACTTGTGCTAGATCTCAAACCCAGCTGCCCAGGGTACATAAAGGTCAACACCAACTTCCTAACCTCCATTCGACATAGTTCCTCACATCTGCCTCTACTCTCCTCCTCCCCTGATCTTCCTAGTCAGGTCCATTTTCTCTTGGGCCTGGAGGTCCTCCCCTCTAACCTCCTCAGGAGCCTTTTTCCTTCATTTGTCTCCTCACCTCTTTGCTAAGCTTCCTCTCACATATGTCACTTTGTTCAGGTCTCTCTCACTTTAAAAATAAGAGCACTGGAAAAAAAAAGATTAAAGGCCGGGCGTGGTGGCGCACACCTTTAATCCCAGCACTCAGGAGGCAGAGGTAGGAGGATCACCATGAGTTCAAGGCCACCCTGAGACTACATAGTGAATTCCAGGTCAGCCTGGGCTAGAGTGAGACCCTACCTCGAAGGGAAAAAAAAAAAAAAAAAAGAGCGCTGGGCTGGGGAGCTTGCTTAGCAGGTAAAGCGCTTGCTGCACAAGACTAATGATCTGAGTTTGGGTCCCCAGAATCTACGGTAGCACAAGCATCTGTAGTCCATTGGCAAGAGGGGAGGCTGAGACAGGAGGCTTGCAGGCCAGCTAGCCTGGCAAACAACGTTAACAACGGGAGGCCTTGCCTTGAACAAGGTAGAAGGAAACCTCTGTGGCACACACGCACCTGCACTCACACATCAAAAAGTAAAAAAATGAGCCAGGTATAGTGGCACACACCTTTAATCCCAGCACTCAGAAGGCAGAGGTAGGAGGATGGCCATGAGATCAAGGCCAGCCTGAGACTACAGAGTGAATTCCAGGTCAGCCTGGGCTAGAGTGAGACCCTACCTGGAAAAAAAAAATCAGGGCTGGAGAGATGGCTCAGCAGTTAAGGCACTTGCCTCCAGTGCCTAAGGCCCTGGGTTCAATTCCCCAGGACCCACATAAGCCAGACCCACAAGGTGGTGGCCCTGGTTCGTTCTCTCTCTCTCTCTCTCTCTCTCTCTGTCTCTCTCTCTCTCTCTCCCCTCTCTCTCTCCTTGAAAATGATTAAATAAAATTTTTAAAAAATCAAATCAAAGTAATATGAAATCCTTCCCTATAGCTCGTTCACCCTGTCACTTTCCCTCTCTGGTGCCTGGAGGAATCGTGGCCTGTCACGACATCCCTGTGTTCCCCTTTTTATGTGAGCGACAGCGCAGGGCTCCAGGGACAGCCCTGGTTCTCACAGGCCTGTTCTTACACCTCTCTTCCCTGTGTATTCTCAGTGTCCAAATCCATGGTCCACTTGCCCTTCTGCCACTGGCTTGCTTGACTGATTTCAGCAGCTCCCTGGATCCAGTCGGATCTCCCTCCAATCCATCCTTCTCATCTGCCTTCAGGGAAACCATGCTGAGGTGCCCATGTGACTGGTTCTCCTGCTTACTGGATGCCGTTGTCCAAATGCAAGGGTGCTGTGTTCCTTCTGATACATCACAGAACCTGTCATTTGGGAAGGGGCCCACTGTAGAAGTCCTGAGTGAGAAACTAGGGTGGGGAGGGGGGTGGATGGAAGCAACCTGTTTAATCTATTTTAACAAGTCCTCTGGGTAAGTCAGATCCAAGCTCAAGTGAAAAACCCACTGGCCCACAGGATAAAATTCATACTATAACATTCCCAATGTCTCCCCTATCTTTACTACTTTTTTTTTTTGAGGGGTGTTGAGGCAGGGTCTCACTCTAGTCCCAGGCTGGCTTTGAACTCACAGTGATCCCAAGTGTGAGGCTAGGATTAAAGGCATGCACCACCACGACCAGCTTTTTGCTGCTTTCTTTTACACAACATGTACACTCAGTACCAAAATATATATGCTGTGTCACACCTTCCATGTTTCGCCTGTGCCCCTTCCCAGCTGGGTTAAAAACTCCTCTTCCACATGCCGGGGTCAGGAACAGCCTATCTCTGAAAGCCAAGCCCAGCCAGTAGCATCCCCTCAATAAAAATAAATAT
>PVHP010033447.1:0-19733 GCA_004024765.1 Zapus hudsonius
CCTAATACATTTTTGAAGTCATTCATTTTTTTTTCTCAACTAAGCCAGATGGTTAGGCTTGGGTTGTTGTTTTTTACCTCCTTTACATCGTTTTTGACAGTTTTTGTCTCAGTCATTATCCTGGTCAGGATCTCCTTGCAGTTAAGACCTGAAGATATTTTATTTGTATTTTGGCATTGTAGTTTTGTTGTCTTCTCTGCATTGTCAATGACATCTTCAATTGTGGGACTAGGAGTCCTTGGTGGGGGCTCAGCATGATGTGTTTTGTTTTTTAAATGTTGGTTTCTTCTGATTTCTGGATAAGGATCTAGTTTTCATAATGCGGGAGCCAATATAGGTTCTTCTTGGGTATTCAGTGAGTGTTCTGTTCTGGCTACTTGTTGGGTTTGGGATATTGTTGCAACCACATGTGTTTTATTTGCACGGGTTATGGGTGTGCCAGTGCTTTCAGGCTGGTGTCTGGTATGAAATCTGGCATGGAGGTCAGAGATCTTCTCTGGCAGTAGTCACCACACTGTCTTGCTTCTGGGGCTCAGGGGTATTTCAGAGCACACCTATATGCTCCTCTTTCTCCTCCATATCCCAAATGGGTGGGTTGTAGAGATCACCCTTTTACCCCTCTGACAGGTCGCTGCCAGAGAACTAATGCTCACTAGTTGTAATCAAAGCAAGGCATAATGGGAGATGGGGGAGGAGAGCTTAGGAGGGTTATAGCTATAAAAATGCTTATTTATTCAGCAATTGCTCTGTTTCTATTTTGAGCTGGATTGGTTTATAGTAACACAGGCGCAGTTCTTATGGAGGCTAGAAGTGTGTTTACTACTATGGGTTTACGGCTAATACTTGGGTTGTGTTTGGTTTGGCTTTATAGAGCACCTATAGAGGCACCCATCAGATAAACCCTTTACTCTGGCTCCCCCAGGCACAGAACCGAGAAACGCTGTTCCCTTTACCAGAGGGCCCTTCCAGACATGCCCCACACTTCACTGGTCTGGAGCACACAGTCCCAGGTGCACTGGTGTCCCAGGCTGGGTGTACAGGAGCTGGTTGTGCTGGTGCCCCTAGAACTCAGGACCCTAACATGCCAAGCTTCTCATCAGCCTGCACCTCATGACCTGAATCTCCTTTGCCCCTAACAATGTGACAGCACTAGGTTTAAACTCATCAAGTATCTCTCCTCAGAAACCTGCCGAACTGTTCTCCTCTGCGGACTGGGATACTGCAGGCACAACTCCTACTGTGGCACCTAGAGCTCCAGAAGCAAATATGCCAGTAGCTCTTCACCAGCCTGGAACACACAGGACATTCCACCTTTCCCCTCAAAGTTGCAGAGGCTCTAGATTCACTGGGTCCCAACTTGTTCTGTCAGCACTTGCAGGGATCATGCATCTCCACACACACTACTGCCCAGCCCTCCTCTCTCTAATACACAGCACCCCTTCCTGGACTTTCTTAGAGTCTTTTGACCTCTGTGCAGCTGGCACAAGAGGAGCCTGCCTTCTCCTCTTGTCCTTGTGACTCAGGTGACTGGGGGGCTCTTCTCTGCTGATCCCTGGGTCAGCATCTGATTCTTCAGCTGTCTGGGTGGAGGTGAGTTCCCGCTGCAGCAGGACTGGAGCTGGAGTATATATATTCCCAGTCACAGCTTCCATGGTATCAGTTGGTTTAAGGCTGATTTCCCCTGGATGGGCAGTTAAAGGTAATACCTCCAGAAACAACAACAAAAACCAAAACCACCGCAGGCTATTGCTTTCCCATGGCTCACACTGCAAGGCACCACACCAGCACTGCTGATAGAGCTTCTGGCTGTTTGTGTGAATGTTCTGACTCTTTCCTTGGTTTCTGCTGAGGTTGAGTTTATCATGCATCCTTTTGGTTTTCAGAAGGTTGTGTTTTCCTGTTTTTCCACCTTTTTCTCCCTGCTGGCTGCTACAGCGTGGCCACCTAGCCACCATCTTAACCCAACTCCACCTCTGCATTTTTGATATCATAATGAATATACTGCTTATTTTCTCATATTCATAAGAATTATTTTTTAAAGCAAGGAGTTGATACACAACATGTAAAAGCTGTTCATTGCAGCTGTTCTTGAAGATTCTTATTCATGGAGACTGTAAATAGAATACAGAGTATGTTAAATTATGACAATAAATATCACCCATGTGATTTCTTTAAAACAGTTTGAATGGCTGTTAGGAAATAATCCACATCAGGTGAATAAGGATCCCTGCTTAGATCTTTGGATAGAACACAGTAAATGAGTCTCTTTCCAAATAAAAGAACAGCTGTTCTTTCTGAAAGCCACTTCCATCTGTGCTAGAGTTTAATGACAATATTTATCAATTCCTATATCGATCGTGGTTCTCTTCATAGGCTAAATAATGTAGATGCAATTCAATTATCTTGCCTGGTATAAATATCCAATAATTATAAGGAATCAAAACCAAAATTTAATTTATAGTCCATATTAATATTTTACATTAAGATCCTACATTTGGATACTTCTGCTTAACATAAATGGGTTCTTCAAACTGTGCCCCTCATTGCATTCTAATGAAATTAGCATTAAAATAACTCTATGATTTAAACATTATAGATGAGTGCATTGATGATTTATTAATTTCTAATAAAATAGGATTCAATAGAAGGGGTATGGAGTTCAATGTAAGGGGAACAGGGTTCAAAGGGAGGGATGGGAAAACAAAAGATGATGGAAATGGTTATGATCAAAATACTTTGTGTACATATATGAAGATAGTCATTATAAGATAGCATCTAGAATATCCTATGACTTGCTCTTATTTAATATTCTTCTATATAGACAGATACAATCATTAGATTTGCCACACAAAAACTTTGAAGTGGGCTACAGAGATGGCTCAGCAGAAGGAACAGAGTTTATTTCCCCAGTACCCACATTAAGTCACATGCCCAAGGTGGTGCATGTGCCTGGAATTTGTTTTCAGTGACTAGAGGCCCTGGTGTGACCCAATCGCTCTTTCTGTCTGCTTCTTTCTCTTTCTCACTCTCTTCATCTGGTTTTATTAAGGCTAGGGTTACAGGTAAAAGTATTGAATACATTTTTAATTATCTGATAGTATTTTATTTGTACAACAATTTAAACTGCTATGATTTTCATAATAAATGTAATCTATGTAGATATACTGTGTAATTTTATGTTACAGCAGAGAATATAATGCATAAATATAGATAAAATTGAAGAAATTTCAGATGTATATCAAACTATATATATAATATGTGCATCAAACTATATATGCATATCAAATTGTAGAACTTTGATATGTATAATATAAATGCAAATCTCCAGATATAAATTTCGAAGGAGTTTTCTTAAAAATCACTGTGCACTTCCTCCTGGTAGAATTGTGTGTGTGTGTGTGTGTGTGTGTGTGTGTGTGTGTGTGTGTGTGTGTGTGTTGGTGTTATTTTGCTGGGTAGCTCCATATATGTCCCTATGCAGAGTCAGTGTGACTGAAAAGTTTGGGGGAAAGTACCAAATTTATCTGAATGAGTGGATGAGTATATTTGCTTTACAAAAGTATAATATATGACTTCTAGATTTAGTAATTTTCACTTAAGCATTCTTCAAAATCAGATCACCACTAACACATTGTAAATTTAAACAATATAAGAGATGCAATATAGAAGTGGCTGAAAATTAACAAATGCCTATAAATATGAATTGTCTTAATATGAATATTTCATAAATTGTACATTTTATGCATGGGTGTGCCTGGTGTGTGTGTGTGTGTGTGTGTGTGTGTGTGTGTGTGTGTGTGAATGTCATAGGACAACTTTAGGTGTTGCTCCATAGCTGTCTATCTTTATTTGAGACATGGCCTTTTCTTAGATTTCTGCCCAACAACTGGACTAACCTGGCTGGACAAATCCCCTGAGATCCACAGATCTCTGCTTCAATTGCAATAACAAGTGGATGCTACTATGTCTGGCATTTATTGAATGTGGATACAGGGAATCAAACTTAATTCTTCACTCTTTTGAGGCAAACTCTTCATTAACTAATCTATCTCCCCCAGCCAAATGCTAATTTTCATATGAAATTCACAATAATATTAGTATTTATTGAGAGATAGGCATAAGAAAGATACTTCAACATTATTTCCATGATACTTTATAATAAAATCTGGGAAAAAAATTATAAGTGAAAATTTACATGTGTAAAATAGCCCTAATCACTTCATTATCAAAACCAACACTAACTAGGTGTTTCATCAATATGTAATGGGTTTATATTAATAACTTATTTTAAAAAGTAAAGTGATTTATCTCACCTACAGATACTTTTTCCAATATGACAAACACAAAAATCACATGAATTCAGTATTTCTAAGCCATAAATATTAAACATATGAATTAAGATAAAATATGCATATAATTTCAACATTTTCAATTTCAAAGTCTATTGAAATCATATGATCTCAAAGAGCTGCTAATATTCCTGCTTTTCTCTTGATAACTAGCTTGCTACAAGTGAAAAAATCATTCTAGGGTACTGTGTACTTCCATCGTTGAATATTTTAACATTTAGCATCTCCATATTATGAATCTCTATTGACTCAGAGTGAGTTTACAGAATTGGATTGAGTTTACATAGAAAACCAGATATAATGTGTTATCTTCTTAATTCAAGTTCTATGAATTTATTCAATGCCAGGAGATGGGATTTAAAATGTTTTATCCAAATAACTGCTTTAGCCATTTAGTACACAAAAGTATTGTGACCACTAGGCATTTTCCTGGCTGTGTGTTGGAACCATTTCTGTTGATGGGCTAAAATAAGAATAAATGGAAGAGAGACGGAGGATTCAGAGAAAGAAAAATCCATTGAAAATGAAATTTATACAGGCAGAATTCATAGGAAGACAGAGGAAGGAATATAGGCACAGAGCAGGGTAGGCAGCACTATTATACCTCTGCTCATTTTAGTTTTTTGTGAAAAAGTTAACTTGAAAAGGGGAGACACTGCTCTGGGGTGTGCTAACAGTTTAATGTATTGTGATGTTTAACAAGATGCAGGAGCATATTACATTTTTAAAATAAATTTACTGTTGCTTTTAATACTGTTATAAAATTTGGAGAAATATTGGAATCTTTTCTCTTAAATTGCACAGATACAGATCTGGGAAGACATAATTTAAATTAATTAAAATGACTAAATTTTCTGGTATAGGGATAAGTTCACTTTAATCAATCTCATGGAATATTCCTTAGTTCTTTGCCATGGTTAAAACTTGAGTGTGTCTTTCTCCATACCCATTCTGTTGCTTAGATTCAATCAATCAAGGAATTTGCTCATTAATTATCTGATTTCATACTGTTATGATCTAGCTAGTAGAGAATATATTACTAAAGATGTAAATAACTCACAAATTAGCATCTATTTTTACTTTAAACTGATGTGACCTTTCAAGGAATGTGATGAATCTTATAGCAGCATTTTTCCATTGTTCATCATGTCTGTTTTATTACTTTTATTCTTGAGACTAAAGCAATAACGTTTTTATGAGTAATGGCTTACAGTTGCAATGTACTTGACCACAAATAACCTAATTAAAGAAAATTTTAAAAGGGAATAGAATGGCAGGAAATGGTGAAAATTTGGTAGTTGAAGACCTTAGCTATAAAGAGATGCTAGGATTCATTTCTTGGATTTATGCTCTAAATATTGAATGTGCATACTCTGACATGACCTGTCCATTCTCATTGCAGGCAACACTTTTTCCCATGAATCATGTAATGTTTAGTTGGCAAGTGTTTTATCTATCTTAAAAAATATCTAAATTTAAGCAGCAGCAACAAAAACATATGATGCTTATGTGGGTGCATTTTGACAAATGTTATTTTTACTAATGAAGTTTGAATTTTTTATTTTGTCTATAAATTTTGAAGTAATTATTTTCAATCAAATTATAAATTTGAAACTCACTCCTCTCATTTTTGTTTATCCAGTGGTAATTTAATGTTAATTTTATAGTCATTAATAATGAGAAAATAGTAGATACATATAATGTGTTACCATTATTTTTTGAATATTTAAAGTATTTTGAAATCATCTTTTTTTTCTTTATTGTCCATAATGAGTTACATTGTTTAGTGGGCTTTCTCAAAATATCATTAACCAATTTCCCCTGGCAGGTAATGTAATGCCTTCCTTCACTACACATGCTACCATCAGGGAGCTTGTTACCATTTTGAAACTAGAAACGTTTCTTGGTGTTGTGTGATGACAATCTATGGTTTCTTTAGCAATAGGGCCTTTGGCCTGGGCAGGTATTCAAGAGCTTTGACAAGAGCATGCCTTGTTTTGGGGAGCATGCCTTGGGGGTCTCTTTGATCAACAGCTCAGCATGGAAAGGAATGAATGTCTGAAACAGTGAGTTGAAGGCCTGAGTAATTTTAATTGGGGATAGGATTCCTTCCATTCTATTTGTAGACCTCTTAACAGGTAATTCTCACAGCTGCAACATACTGTATGAAAGTAACAATTTGATGGTATTGATTCCTTATTGGTTTAGTTCATTGTATATGTCCCTCCACCCTCCAATTCCTCCCCTAAAATCCTTCCATCCCCTTTTACCTCAATTCATCTGTCAGGTTTGCTTATAGTTTAAGCTTAACCTGGTTAAGAATGGCATGTGAAATTTGTCTCTCTGTTCATCTATGAGTTTGCTATGTATGATATGCTCCAAGTCCATCCATTTTTCTTTATATTTCATTATGTCATTTTCCTTTCAGCTGAGTAGAATTTCGTAGTGTAAATGTTCCACAGCTTTGATATCCATTTGTCCATTGATGGGCATTTGGGTTGATTTCAAATCTTAGCTATTAAAATTAAGCTGTTATAAACCTGGTTGAGCAAATATCTCTGAGCTGAGACATGAACTCTTGAGGTCAGATGCCCAGTAAAGGGATAGCTGGGTCTGTTGGTAGCACTATCTCCATAATATTCAAAATATCCACACTGCTTTCCATAGTGGTGTACAAGTTAGCAGCCCCACCAGCAATGAATGAGGGTTCCTTTCTCCCCACATCCTCGCCAGCATCTATTGATGTTGGATTTTTTTCAATGATTACCATTCTGACTGGAGTAATTTGGAATCTCATCGTTGTTTTCATTTGCATGTCACTGATGATTAAGTATGAGAAACAGTTTCTTAAATGAGAATTGGCCATTTGTGTTTCCTCCTCTATGAATTCTCTGTTGAGATCAATGCCCCATTTCAGGAGATGGCATTTTGATTTTTCATAATTTATTTTTTGAGCTATTTGTAAATTGTCCATTTGATAGCTGGTAAAAATGATCTTGCAATCTGGTGGTGGCTTATTAACTCTGAGTATGGAATATGTGTACAATAGCATTTTAGCTTGATGAGATCCTACTGGATAAGTGATTGTTGTACTTCCAGACCTACTAGAGGTTGGTTCAGGAAGGTTTTTCCCTACTTGTATTTCAAGGAGAGTTCCTCTGATTTTTCTTACAGGAATTTCAGTGTTTCAGGTCTTAAGTTGAGGTCTTTGTTCCAGTTGATTTTTTGTGCTTGATGAGAGGAGTGGGGCTTGTTTATTTCTTTTTTTTTTTAACAAGTATTTATCCAATTTGTTCAGCAACATTTTTTGAAGATGCTATCTTTATGCCAGTGAACATTGTTGGCACCTTTGTCAAAGGTCAAGAAACTATAATTACTTGAATTAAGAGCAGGATCTTAATTCTGTTCCATTGGTTGGTCTGTCTGTTTTTATGCCAGTACCATGCTGTTTGGGATACTATAGCTTTTTAGTCTATCTTTAGATCAGGAATGGTGATACCACCTGAGGAGTTTTCTTTTTTCTTTTTTTTTTTTTCCTAAGGATAGATTTGGCTATCAAAAGCATTTTGCCATTAGAAATAAATTTTGAGATTATTTTTTCAATGTCTGTAGAGAATGAAACTGGGATTTTTATTGGCATGGCATTGAATCTGTTTATTGCTTTTGGAATAATTGCCATTTTTATTATATTAATTCTACCTACCTGGGAACATGGAATATCTTGCCATCTTTTCAGATCCTCCTCTATTTCCTCCTTGAGACTTATTTATAAAATAATTATACAAGTTTTTCATGTCCTTGATTAGTGTTACTCCAAGTATGATTTTTGAGGCTATCAAAAATGTGACAGTCTTTCTGATTTCTTTTTCTGTATGCATGTCATTTGTATACAGGAAGACTATTGACGCGCGTGTGTGTGTGTGTGTGTGTGTGTTAATTTTGTATCCTGACACTCTGCTGAAGGATTTTTATCACCTTTAGTAGTTTACTGGAACTATTCTTTGAGTCTGTTATGTATAGGATCATGTCATCTGCAAAAAGGGCTAATTTTACTTCTTCCTTTCCAGTTTCTATCACTTTTATGCCTTTCTCCTGTCTTATTTCTTGGGCTAGAACTTCAAGTACTATGTTGAAGAGCAGTGGTGAGAGTGGACACCCAAATCTTGTTCCCGATTCTACTTGGAACTCCTTCAGGCTTTCCTCATTGAGTGTGATGTGCACTTTATGAGTCTTATATATTGCCTTTATTATGTTTAGGCATAAGACTTCTCTGCACAGCTTTTCTCATTGTGTTTTATTTTAATAAAAAACAAACCAAACTGCATGTTATAAATATGTACATATACATTTGAAATCAATATTATTTCAAATTTGAATCTTTTGCCCATCTATTATTCGTTTTCCACAAGATATGTGACAATATACTATATATTTCATTTGAATGATTTTGATTTTCTACGAGGTTGCTTGTCTTTACTATGTCTCATAGTGGTTGGAAGTGTTTACTATATGTCATTATATGTTAAAAGTAGGTAACTTGTTTTTTTATTTTACAGAACTTACAGTTAAGCAAGCATGCCTTGCTTGGGGGAATTATACATTTCTGACTGGTCATAGGGTAGTTATATCATTTTCAGTGGATTCATGGTCTTGCTATTGTATTTATTTGGAAATCAAATATGACGTAAGTTTAATGTCGAGTTGACAAGGGGTGGACTTGTAATGGTTAATTTGTTGTCAACTTGAACGTTCTGTAAAGCTTGGCTGGGTCTCTGATGTTGTACACAGAAAGGCAGCCCTCTCAGTAGAAGGCAGAGGTAAAGAAGCTCAGGGAAGCTAGAAATAAACATCACTTCCTGATAGGGCAGTGCAGGAAGGAAATTACAGAGACTCAGGAAGCCAAGAAGTCTTGGATAGGGCTGCAAGACCCTGCCCTAAGGCTATATAAAGGGGAGAAAATTTCTCTGCCCCCACTGCATGTTTTGCTTGTGTGTGTGTGTAGTGTTGGTCATGGGTTTTTCTCTTTGCTTGGAACTTTGAAAGAGGGCCAGACTCTTTCACCATTATGGAACTTCTCATGGAACTGTAGCTTCAATAGATCCTTTTGTCCCATAAACTGTGCCTGGTTTGGAGGTTTATCCCAGCAGCATTTGAATGACTATGGCAATTACCATTGTCAAAATCCTTAATGATAAAAATGATAAAGACCTTCATTATGTTGTTGGTCAGAAATACCTTGGGCATTTGTTTTGAGTATATTATTCTGTGAAATTACTCTCAGGAATCTTAAGAAATTTTTATTACAAATGATTTACCTTTTTTAATGTATGGTACATAGTATTTGAATTCAAGTACTAATGCTTGTGCAGGATAATTTAGCCACTGAGTCATCACCCCAGCCTACAAATGACTTAAAAAAATATATATATGAATATTTTATGCTTATTATATTGAATATATGCATTGTCTATTTAATATAGGCATAATTAAATATTTTAATGTCATACAAAAAGGTGTTAAAACTGTGACGTCTTATTTACATACATTATTTGTTGAGATCCAAATCATATCCAATAAAATATAATCTATTTTACATATTTACAATTGATTAATAAATAGAACACAATGTTTCTAAACTGCTTAATAATACAGAAAATCACAGATGTTTATTATTTTAAGTAACTTTATTAACTGAAAATAATGATTGTAGAGGATTTCCAATTATGCAAATGTTTCATGTAATCATGCTATGCTGCTGATGCAAAAAAGACACAGTTCTTACCTCAAAGTGGACAAGTGTATTCTGCAACCAATTTGAATGACCATGGTCTGGGAACATGTATTTATGTTTCCACAATTCCATGGTTCAACGTACTAAAATTTTTTTCAAGGTTTTATAGATACAAGACAAAAAAGTCATAAATTAAGGTGCTTTTAAAATACAATGGCTGGCCATCATGTAGGCAGGTGATGGCACCATGGTCTTCACATGCTATCTGAAGACATTCATAGTCCTTTGGCCTGTGGACACTTGTGGTCTTCTAGTAGATTCCTAAAAGGTCACTTCTGATCAATTGATACTCACCAAGATATTAGGGCAGACACACACAGAGGTGGGCAATAAATGGCCACTAAGGAAATTTGATCCTACAACCACCCATTTCTTTCTGATCACAAGAGTTCTAACAGTTTGACCTTGATGAAAGTAGATGCAGAAGATATAGTGCTTTTCTGGGAGCTTTAGTTCTCATTCTGTTTTAGAAGACAAATGTGATATTGAATGTGAGTGTTATAGTTGGTATTTTAATATTTTCCTTATTTAAGTGGAATAAATCATTTGTAGTTTATGGAAATTCACTTTAATGGGCTTGCTTTATGTTTTTTGTTACAATTAGAAATTAGATTTTGTGTATCTACCATCAAGAAATAATTTCAATGTGTGGAACTATTTTATTTACATTAGTTTTCTATATTTATCTCTGCTATAATGAAATAAAGCTAATTGTGCTTGATGTGCTTTGTTGTGAACTATTTGCTAATATCTTACTAAGTACCACATTTCTATATTTTTCCTGGTTTTCAGACATTAATGAATGGGACAAGTAATGAAAATAAGCAAAGCTTTAAACAAGTACATCATGAGTAAAGACAATTGGAACCACTAAGAAAAGATGAAATCAAACACAACAAGATACTCTAAGTAATTAACAGTTACACTGCAAGTCCAAAGAGAGTATGGTGATATAATGTCAATCATGATTTGTGGATCATGGAATTCTTGTATACTATTGATAGAGGAGAAAATTGGAACTCCCCAATGTAACACTTAATACATACTGGCCTTTCACTAGCTAGTCTTTGCATTCTTAAATATTAATTCCACACAGATGAAATGTTTGGTTACCATATAAAAGCACAAACATACTCAGTGAAGGATTATTCTTAGTAAATACAGCAAGAATGAATAAAACAATACTGCTATCGAAATTAGCATAGGTCCATTAATTGATGTTTAAAGAACAAAAATATCATACATTCCTGAGATTTAATGAACATCTCCCTGAAGGACATTAATGAATCCCACAGATATTATTAAACTGCAATTTATTCATAAACTGAGAACTAGTAACATGGAGGTGAAATTGAAATTTGTATATTTCTCTAGGTCCAGAAAAAACTCTAGTAATTTTATTTCTAAGTAGAAGAGATTGAGAATATCAGAGATAACATAACTTTTTGTAGAGACCATATCAGAAATGGTAGTGACTCAAAAGTACATCACTTAATAAAGAAGTGCTTCTAACACCCATGCTTTTTTTTAAATTCAAATAATGTGTTCCATATCTTCTTTACAAAGGCTTCCATTTCAAGGTTCCTGATAAATCTGTTACAGTCTTAGAACTTGCTCAGTATTCCTGCCAAAATTTGTTTGACAAAAGGTCAATTAGTATGACTCACATAAATTCATTTAAATTGATGCTTAAATATGAAAACAGTAGAGAGTTTACATTTGCATTTCAATAGAAATTTAATCCCTTAGTAAAACAAATTATCTACAATAGTAAAAGTCTTTGGCATTTGAAAGAAGCCAGCAGAATAATTAGGACAAATGACTGAGCCTATCTCAGTGTTCTTCAACATGCAAATGTTGTTTTAAGAGTTTGTATATAATCGTTGTTCCATTTAACACACTAAAAAATTATTGAAGTTACACAGCTGAAAGATTTGGGGAATTTCTTTCGGGCTCATTGAGTAATTTTTTTCTTTTTTCAACCTATTTATTCATTGCTTCCATAATTATAGACAATAAACGATTGTGATTCCCTACCCAACCACCCTCATATCTCTTCCCCCCCTCCTCACTAAGTGTATGTTTTATTTCAGTGTCATCATCTTTTCCTCACATTTTTTATAGGTATTATCAGGCACTGCAAGGTCATGAATATCAAGGCCATTTTGTGTCTGGAAGTTTGTGTTTGTAAGCAGTCCTACCCTTCCTGTGGCTCTTACAATCTTTCTGCCACCTCTTCCACAATAGACCCTGAGCCTCAGGAAGTGTGATAGAGATGTCCCATGCTGAACACTCCATTGTCACTTCTTCTCAGCACTATGGTGTCTTCTGTGTTATCCCAATGGTCACCACCATCTGAAAAAGAGAAGCTTCTCTAGCCAAAATTGACAGTAGTATTATTATATACGTACACTCATTTTTTTAAAAAGTGGTTATAACTTTGGTGCTGTTTGGTGGGCATGATATATGATTTAGCTAGACAAAAGCAGGCATAACTCCTGGAGGGCTCATGATCTCTCCAGCCAAAGGCTTTTGACTAGGTGTTCAGTACCATACAGGTATTTCCTCCTTTGAAGCATGTCTCTCATCCAATTAGAGAGCAATTGGTTTCCCTCAAAATAGACATGCCACTATTTCCCCAGTTGACACATTTGGCCTGGCTGGCCAATCTTAAGGCTTCCATAGGACTGTATGCACCCATAGCTTTTTCCAGCTTTCTGTCAGCTGGTTAATAGGAAAGCGGTTTCCAGCTCAGGTCTAGCTTGATTACTCAGTGACCTACAGCCCAAGCATATGTGTAAACTTTTCTTGATCCAAAAAAATAAATTAATGATATATTGAAAAACATAGAGAAAGTTATAATGTATGCAGTTACTTTATTCATAACCACAGTGGCACTTGAGTACAATTAAAACATACATAAACTCTCTTTCACTAAAACATTAATAAGTTTCAATCAAAACTAACAGCAAGATTGTAAGAGCGATGGTGGGGGAGAATATCCAGAGACATTGCACCCCTCAGCAACAACACACAAAGTGGGAGGGGGGAATTTGCTACCTTGAGTACAATTCATAACCCCCTACACCATGGACTGATCCAGTATGCCCTATGAGGATGATACCCAGTAGATTGGGGACAGGAAGGAGGGAAATGGGGGTAGCATCATAAGATTTGCTCATATAATGTATTTAATTATGGATAATAATGATATAAAAACTAGAAGCATTTTAAGTTCATGAGCATCTAAGATTTTGTAAACAGCTATAAACTGTGTCACACTGAAATACGTGGTCAACTTTATTCCAAGTTGAACACATCTTGTCAAATTAACCTTCTATCACTAATTATGTAAGGTGGTAATACATAATGTAACCCCTCCTGCTTTGCATAGCCATGATTAATCACCTGAGTTTGTGACACGAAACACAAAGTTGTATTTGTCATCATCCATGATATTCATTTAGTTTCATCAGCTAACAATAAGGCACATCTCATGCTGCAATTTTTCCAGCTGCCATAGCTAAGTGTGTGAAATTAAATTCTTTTAAAATAAACTTGACTTTATAAAGCTTAATGATGTGCTTTCCAATGAAGATGAAAGTTTTGTCATATGTCACACAATAATATCAAGCTGGTAAAATCTATTACTTCAGCTTTCAATATCTCTTCCTCTGCTCACTCTGGATTAATGAAAAATGCTTCATACATATTTCTGGGGGAAACTATTCAGCACTTTAAAGTCAGACTTTTTACAACTCCTTTAAAAACAAACATTTGGTTGTTTTTCTCTAGGAAACCTCAGACCATGGATGAAGTAAGTCTATAAAGTGTTTATTCAAAATCATGTAACTTGATGAGAACATCTGAATGTGCGTCCAAGCTTTGCAGTTCTACTTGTCAATAATTCTTTACTAAAAATGTTGTTCTTTATGATGATAGGTATGAAAGTAAACTTTCTGCACATATATATACATATATATATATACCTTATAATGTATGACATGTTAAACAAGAATCAAATTAAACTTGGCATATTGGGGAGACTCCACTACATGCACAATTTGAAGACCACAAATATACCACCATGCTTGATATCAACAAACTTGTGAAATTTAAATTAACATTGCACTAGAGATATTCTATTTTAACTTTTGCAATGACAATATAATAACTGATTCTATCGGACGTTAAACAGGATTAGTAAATATGCATATTGCATCTGAGCATCCCAACATTTCCCTGAAGAAGCATTAAGAGCCAAGCAGAGTTTGACAATTTAAAAATTAAAGTTGTGTTAGATTCTTTTTACATATAGGTTGAATGAATTTAATCTTGTCTGTTGCAAAATTTAAAATAAAATATGTTCCATTAAGGGAATAAAAGCAGAACCTAATCAATGGTGAAGAAATGAAATAAACTCCACTCCTCATTCTCAAGCAACTGCAAATCTCAAGCTAAAATCCATTTCATCAATCCAAGCAAGGACCTTTTTGTTCTGCTTGTCAATGAGATACAAAGATTAGGTATGTTCAGTAAGGCCAATATCTGTAAGGAAGATTATAAATCATGTTTGTTTGGGGCTATGCGTTCATATCTGAAGCACAAAAAGGAATTGGTTATTATGAAGAATATTTTTTGGGATTTTCTAAGAGAGAATTATGAAGTTCATTTTCAAAAATTATTTCTGAGGATTATATGGTTATATTATCAAAGACATCTGAAAGTTTTATGGATATATTTTATATGAGGTCATCAATGATGCTATTTTTGTATGTTATTGCAATTTAGAACACCAGACATTAAAATAAAAAATACTGCCATTTCAGGGATGATGTCAGAATAGAAAGCTGTTCTCTGACTTTCTGAAGAATATATCCCCACAACAAACATGTGTGTGTTTTATGTCTGAGAGGAAACTTCACCTAATATTTTTTGAACCCAGTTATTTAAATAAGGATGTGGAAGAGAGACCAGCTACTCCATAAATTGCTCTCTCTGAGATTCAACATCTAATCAATCAGTTAGGAGAGCAGCAAATCCTGGACTGCCAGGCAAGCACTTCATCACTGCAGAGAGCAGGATTTCCTATAGTAAAGTTATCCTCTGCACAGCTGAGAGGCTACTCAATCTAATTATCATGGGTGACTTAGTTGGACTTCTTTGAAACTTTGACATTTCTAATATTATTCATGAGAAAGGGTTTTCATTTTCAATGGTTCTGCTAAATTTTCAAGCACAGAAAATAAGGATTTACAAAATGTGTTATCTTAGAATATATTTATGGATGAATTACTGAGTCTATTTACATTTATATCTACATATATAGCCAATAGGCCATTAGATAGTCATTTGGGCAATACTTATGATCATGAAGTTTCTTAGTGTGCTTATTTTTATATAATAGACTATTGAACCATAGTTTTCAAATAATAAATCCATTCATTTTTATCTACTACAATAATTGTTTAATTGTTTGTTTAAGTCCTTTTGGACTCTTCAATTAAAGGCATTTGCTTTGTAGCATGGGTTTAATTTCCTGGTACCCATATAAAGCCAGATCCACAAACTAACACGGGCATCTGGAGTTCATTTGTAGTGCCAGGAGGCCCTGACACATCCATACTCAATCTTCCTGCCTGTCACTCTTTCTCTGTCTGACTCATATAAATAAATAAAAATATATTTTTTTAATATATATTTATTGTCCATAATGTGTTACATTATTTAGTGGGCAAACCATGCGTTGTTATCCCGAATTCCCCAATTCCCCCCCTCCCCATCCCTGATCAGTTGTATATCCTCCTCTCGACTCAGGGAAATAAAAATATTTTTAAAACTGTACTTTAATTTATTTTACTAACATTTTAAGTTTTTAAGTTAGAGGTCCTATGTATATCTTGCTAACACTAACTTCAAAATTTAAAAATTTTTATGCTACTGTAAATATTTAATTTTAAAACTTTTTTCCCATCTGTAGAAGTAGAATCTTATTCTACATTGACTTGTTAATCTATTAACCATATTAGTTTTGTTTTTTATATATTTCTTGTCAAAAGTGTATCTCTTCAATCCCAGTTTAACTTTGCTCTGATTTTACATGGCGAAGGGGTTAGATAACACAATGGTCTTTAGGATACACACAGTTCCACCTATGCCTAGTAAATTTACTATATTTCCATTGGTTTTTAGCTCAAAGGCATGTATGTACTATAAAATATTAAATAACATATCCATTTAAGACATGGCTAGTGTGAGTAGCAGGGATAAGGGAAGTTTAGGCTTGGATTTGTAGTTTTAATATGCTTTAAGGATAAATTGATTATTTTAACTTCTAATTTTGAAATGTTATATAGAGAAGCAGTATTTTTACAAATGTAACATACTAAACATTTATTAACATGAATTTTGTGGAATATGAGAATTTCCAGTAATAGCCTGAATAATACTAAATTTTAATAAAGGAGGAAAAAAGAGAAATGAAGGTAACATTTGTGTAAATTTATAAAACTTTTAAAGTTGAACCATATGACATAGTGAGTTTGCAAATCCATGAAAAATACTGCCTGTTTCACAGGGTAAATCTATACTCAACATCTATTCTGCTGCCAGTAATCTCTTTAATAATAATATTTTACTAATGGGATTAAAATATTTTCAGTGTTAAAATTAGGCACTATAGTGAAGGCAGTCTGTATTTATAGTATTTCTCTTCAGGGGCCAGTTTCTGCACAAAGATACTGTTGCACTAGGACCCACCTGGAACTCATGTGTTGGAGGAATGGACATGGATTTGGTTCATGCAACTGAAGATGCTTTTTGGAGTGGTAAACCATGTTTTATGGACTATTCTGGTGAGAGCTTGAAAATTCTAAGTGCAGAGAGAATTGCATTTGGAAGCTTGTAGAGACTGCAGAAAATGTTATTAGAACTATGTTACTTGAATAAGGGCTTGTTGCAGTCAGGCACATGCCGCTGGGATGAATCTCCACACCAGGCACAGTTTAAGATAAAAGTATTTATTAAAGTAACAGATCCAAGGTAAATTCAATAATGAAAGGCTGGCCTCCTTTTCACAGATCCAAGCAGAGAGAGAAACCCCATCACCAGCACCTCAAGCAAGCACAGTCTAACTACCAAACAGCAGGAGCTCCTCCAGCATATCTATAGCTGGAATTTTACATCCACCCCAGAATCATCTTTGGGCTGGAGCCTAGAATCCAACCTAGGTGACACCTCCTCCAGCCAGGTAGCTAGAGAAATACACTTACACTTTTGAATCTATTGGGAGACATCCATTCAAACTACCACAGGGCTGGATGTATTCTATGGCCCATGCCCAGAGAGTTTGATCAAGGTTGAATTTAAGAAATGGACTGATGTGCTTGGCTAGTGATATTGAACTGAGAATTTTGAGATTTAAATTTGGAAAAAAAATTCCTAAATTTAGCTTATTGGCAAAGAGACTGGCTTTAGGTTACTGAAGCTGCTATTGTCAACACATTAACAATCCTAAATAAGCTAGCTCAAGTGTTCTATATTGAAACAATGGAAAGGATGCCTGAGTTATTTCTATCCAGGAAGGACTGGATGTTAGACTGTACTTGAAGATGTTTTGGATATATCAGGATTTTGAAATGGCTACCACAGAGTGCTGTTGGCAAGGGATGGAAGTTTTCCCCAGCTACTCAGTGAAACTGGAGGGGCAGAATCAGAAAATCTGGAGAATGTCAGTCACTGGTTGTTACATCGGACTTGAACAGCATATGTTTGATGTTTGCCTAATGGTTGTTGAGTTTGCATTGGTCCAGTCTCTGTTTCTTATGCCTCATGGCACTTGGAAATGTTTATTCTCTGTAATTATCTATTTAACAAGCATGTAACTCATTTTGATTTTAAAGAATTCACAGTTAAGGGACCTTGCCTTGTATTGCTTTTAGTTGTATGTGGGATATTTATATCATGTTTGGTGGAATTATGAACTTGTTTCTGTCTTCATCTGGAATTTAAGTATGATGTAAATAGATATAGTTTGATGTCCAGTTGGCAAGGGGTGGACTTGTAATTGTTTAAGTTTTATTGTCAACTTGACCTGTTTAGTAAACTTTGGTGGGTCTCTGATGTTTAAAGGAAGGTGGCCCTCTCAGAATGGGGCAAGATATAAAGAGGCACAGGGGAGCTAGAAATAAACATCGTTTCCTGGGAGGGCAGTGCAGGAAGGAAATTCCTGAAACCCTAGGAGTAAACAATTTTGGGAAACCATAAGGCCATATAAAGGGGAAGGAAATCTCTCTCTCAGCCTATATTGCTGGTCTGTGTGTGTGTGTGTGTGTGTGTGTGTGTGTGTGTGTGTGTTTGTGCTATTGGTGTTGACCTCTCTCTCTCTCTCTCTCTCTCTCTCTCTCTCTCTCTACCTGTATGTGTGTGTGTCTGTATCTTTGAAAGTGGGCCAACCTCTTTCACCATTATGCAAATTTCCCTGAATCTGTAGCTTCAATAAATATTTAATTCCCACAAACTGTGACTTGTTTGGAGGTACTTCCCAGTGGCATTAAGACAACAATGAAACTTAATTTCTTCAAGATTTTCAAAAATTTGTGACCCCCAACTCATGAGCCTGTGAACAAACTAATTTACTTGGTCAAACTAACTTTGCCATTATGGTTATAGATGCTTTCAGGTAAGTGATTATATCTAGTTTTTGTTGCTATTCCTTATTTGATTTATTACTTTTTCTAGAAGACAAAAAAATTGTATGATATGGAATGAGTTTTCTGCATTTGATGATGACACGGTAGTGGGGGGAGGGGTGAAAATACCAGAGAAGCTGACCAGAGATCCAAAAATGACCTTGAACTTACTCATGTAACCAGTGTAACTGTAAATGGGCAGATAGAATCATCAGTGTTCAACCCGAAAACACTTAAAATCAAATAAGCCAAAACAAGTTTTCCCCTGGAGCATCCTGGATGGAACACAGCCTTTATTTTATTTGGTAAAACTCTTCCAAATATGTGATATACAACACTGTAAATTATCAAATTTCAAAACTGTAAACCACTACATTTATAATGTTTTCTTATAGCCAAGCAAGATACACAATACACACTTCCAGTAAAGTTGTATCTGTTGCTTGGCATTGTGATTACTACACTAGAGAATATTTGGGTTTAGGTTTTTTTTCTTTAAAATACGCTGAGTTTATTAGCTAAGTAGTTATCTCACTTGAAGAGTTTTTCTTTTTAACTTTTGTTTTCCTTTTTCAGGAAGGGTCTTCCTCTAAGTCTGCCTGACCTAAAAATTCATTCTGTAGCCTAAATTTGCCTCAAACTCATCCTGAATTCTGGGATCTAAGGGTGCACCAATACACCTGGTTCATATCTTTTCAGTTTCTTTTTAAAACTTCTTTTAGGTATTATAAAAATTACCCCAAAATAAGGCATGATTGTTTAGGGACCCCTGGTGCTGTATTGTGAGTTGATAACATTCAATTGTCTTCTGCATTTGTTATTTTCAGAATGCTTCATGGTCTAGCTTCCTGACAGTTGCTGTTTAACTCAATCTTGTGATGATATATTTCAAACTTTATATAT
>PVHP010033448.1:0-19669 GCA_004024765.1 Zapus hudsonius
AGAGGGGAGATAGGCAAGAAACTGTGTAGCAAGGGGGCGGAGCAGACGAGCTGGAGGCCAGAGGGGGGGAGAGGGGAGATAGGCAAGAAACTGTGTAGCAAGGTGGGGGAGCGGACGAGCTGGAGGCCAGAGGGGGGGAGGGGCTGCGTACCGATGCCGATGAAGAAAGAATATTAATTAATACAAGGGGTAAAATAAAAAGAAAACAACAGAAAGAAGAAAAAGAAAGACACACCTATGCCTGGGAGGGGCGGGACGCGGGAGGTTGGGGGCTGAAACTCAAGAAAAGCCGCGCCGCTGAAGGAAAGCCGCGCGGAGGGAAAGCCGCGCCAAAGGAAAGCCTCAGGCGCCGGTGGCTGCCGGCAGGCAGACCCTGCCTGCCTGGAGGACTCACTGGCTTTTGCGAGCTGGTCAACGCTGGTGGCCTCCAATCCTACGGATCCTGTGCTCTGAGGTGCCTGGATTCAGCGGGCAATCGCAGCTTGTGTCCACGCTCTGGATTCCTGTTGTATCCCCTGGCCCTTTTTCCCCGAGAAGTGTGCGGCGTGTTTACTAGTCAGCCATCTTTTTCCTCCTGTTTCAGTTTTTATTATGTATTTTTTTTAGTTCTCTGTAAGATATGGAAATTAGGCCTCTGTCTGAGTTATAGCTGGTAAAGATCATCTCCCAGTATGATGGGGGTCTATTGGCTCTGAGTATGATATGTTTGTCTTTACAGAAGCTTTTGAGTCTGATCAGGACCTATAGGTTAAGTGATTGTTGCACTTCCTGGGCTGCTGAAGATTTGCTCAGGAAAATTTTCCCTACTACTACCTAATGTAGACTTCCTCCTATTTTTCTTCCAGGGTGTTCAGGGTTACAGGATTTATATTGAGGTCTCTGATCCATTTGGAGTTGATTTTTGTACATGGTGAAAGGAGTGGGTCTATTTTCATTTTTTTATACATGTTTATCCAATTTTTCCAGCACCATTTGTTGAAAATGCAATCTTTGGCACAGCGTACATTGTTGGCACACTTGTCAAAGACCAAATAACTGAAGTTACTTCCAATTAAAGCTGGGTCTTCAATTCTGTTCCACTGGTCTGTCTGCCTGTTTTTTATGCCAGTACCATGCTGTTTTAGTTACTATGGCTTTGTAGTGTGTTTTGAAGTCAGGCAGGGTAATACCTAGTGAGTAGGGTTTTTTTTTTTAACTTAGAATAGTTTTAGATATCCGAGGTCTTTTACCTTTCCAAATAAATTTTGGCGATTGGTTTTTCTGTCTGTGAAGAGAGAGGTTGGAATTTTTATTAGCATGGCATGGAATCTGTAAATCACTTTTGGCAGGATTGCCGTTTTTACTATATTGACTCTCCCTATCAATGAGCATGTAATATCTTTCCATCTTATCATATCCTACTCTCTTTCCTACTTGAGTGTTTCAATATTTTCCTTATATATGTCCTTCAGAGCTTTGGCTAGTGATATTCCAAGGTATTTGATTTTCTTTTAGGCTATAAAAATGGGACTGTCTCTCTGATGTCTTTTTATGTATAATTGTTTTCTGCATATATGAAGGCTACTTATTTTTGAATGTAAATTTTGCATCCTGCCACTTTGCTGAAGGCATTGATCTCCTTCAAGAATTTACTGACACTATTCTATGGGCCTGATATATAATGGATCATGTCATCTACAAAGAGGGATAGTTTAATTTCTTCCTATCCAATTTGTATACCTTTTATGCTCTTCTCCTGCCTTATCGCTTGGGCTAGAACTTTAAGCACTATGTTAAAGAGCAGTGGTGAGAGTGGACAACCCTGTCCTGTTCCTGAATTGAGTGGGAACTCCTTGAGTCATTCCCTGTTGAGAATGATTTGTGCTTTAGGAGTTTTATATATTGTCTTTATTATGTTGAGGTATAGGCCATTTATGCCTATTCTTTCCAGGGCTTTGAATACAAAATGGTGTTGAATTTTGTCAAAGGACTTCTCCACATCAATTGAGATGTCCATTTGGTTTTTGTGGTTGAGCTGATTAATATGAAGGATTACATTTTTCGACTTGCATATGTTGAACCATCCCTGTATCCCTGGGATGAAGCCAACTTCCTCAGGGTAGATAATATTTTTGATGGAACACTGTATCCTGTTTGGTAGGACATTGTTCAGGATCTTTGCATCTAAGTTCATCAGAGATATTGGTCTGAAGTTCTAGTATCTTATTGCATCCTTGCCTGGTTTGGGAATTAGGGAAATCCTAGCTTCATACTAGGAATTTGGAAGCCTTCCCTCTTTTTCTATGCTTCTAACAAGCTTCAGAAAGATTGGTTTCATTTCTATGATGATGGTTTAGTAGAATTCAGCTGAGAAACAGTTTGGTCTAGGGCTTTTCCTTCTGGGAAGTTTTTTTATTGCATTTTCAATATCTGTGGATATGATAGGTTCATTTAGTGATTTTCTCTACTCTGGGCTAAGCTTTGGTAGTTGGTAGGTGTGGTAGTTTGAATAATGTCCCCCAAAAGAATTAAGGATTTATTAAAATTATTGTCTCCAGGTTTCTGGCTGGAGGAAGTGCCACTTTTGCCTAGCCTCCTGGGGACTGACCCTTTCTAATTTGGATGTAAAATACTAAGTATAGATATGCAAAAGAAGAGCCAGAACCCTGGTCTGGAGATCTGCATTTTGTGAATCACAGTGTGTTACAATGTGTTTGCTTGGTGCTGGTGCTAGGCTTCTGTCTCTGTCTCTGTTTAGATCTGTTAAAAGGGGCCAGCCTTTTTTCCCTTAACTTCTCCTGGGTCTGATACCTCAATAAATACTTTTCCTCCCCATAATCATGCGTGCTTTGGAGATTCATCCCAAAGAGATGAGTGAGACGTGTGGCTGACTATGACAGATTTGGTACCAGAGGTTGGGGTGATCTGCTGAGATGAATCTGACCATGTGGATTTTGATCTTCTGGAACTTGTGTGCTGGAGGAATGGACATAGACTTGGTACTTGCAACTGAAGATGCCTTCCAGAGTGGTAAGCCAAGTTTTATGGACTATTCTGGTGAGAATTTGGAAATGCTCAGTGCAGAGAGAATTGCATTTGGAGGCTTGGCTTGTGAACTTTCTAAGGGGAAGGAGACATTGCAAAAAAAAAATTAATAGAAGTGTGTGCCTGGGCCAAGGGGGTGGATGTGTCCTACTGCCCATGCCCAGAGAGTTTGAACAAGGCTGAATTTAAGAAATGGACTGTGTGCTTGGCTATGGATATGGGACTGAGATTTAAGATTTGAAGTTGGAAAAACCTCAAAGCAAGTTAATTTACTGGCCCAGAGACAGGCTTTTGATTATGGCCCAACTGCTTTACATTGAAACAATGGAGAGATGCCTGAGGTGTTTCCACTCAGCAAGGACAGAAAGATGGACTGTGCAAACTCTTTGGAAAGGAAATCACTGAAAGAAAATAGTCTGCTCTTCAAGTTTATGTTTATTTTGTCCCTGAATTAACAACATGGCTGTGTCCTGCATACCTGGTACTACTTTTGGAAGCATGAGGAATGCATGCATGGAGTGGGTCTTGAAGTGCACTTGGTTCCAGGCGCCGCTGCTGAGATGCAGTATTTGGAAAAGGGCGTGAAGTCCCTGGTTGGCAAGTGAAGCCATTGGAAGGTGGACCATGGTTTGCAATGGAGACCCAAAGATGTTTTGGACATACCAGGACTTTGCAAGGGCTACCATGGAGAGCTGTTGGCTTGGGATGAAAGTTTCCCCAAATACTCAGCCAATCTGGAGGGACAAAATTTAAAAATTCAGAGACTTGTCAGTCACTGGCTGTGCTATGGGACTTAAACTGCAGATGTGGATGTTTACTGATGGTTGTTTAGTTTACCTTGGCCCAGTCTTTCTTTGTTATGCCTCATTGAAGTTCCAAATGTTTGCTCTGTGCCACTATATGTTAAAAGTTTGTAACTTGTTTTGATTTTACAAAATTTAAAGTTAAAAGACAATCTTAACTTTCAGATAAGACTGTCAAACCTTTAAAGTTGGACTAAACATAATATAGATAATTATAATTCTTTTTGAGGCCAGGGGTGGATTGTGGTAGTTTGAATAATGTCCCCCAGAAGAATTAAGGATTTATTAAAATTATTAATTGTCTCCAGGTTTCTGGCTGGAGGAAGTGCCACTTTTGCCTAGCCTCCTTGGGACTGACCCTTTCTAATTTGGATGTAAAATACTAAGGATAGATATGCAAAAGAAGAGCCAGAACCCTGGTCTGGAGATATGCATTTTGTGAATCACAGTGTGTTACAGTGTGCTTGCTTGGTGCTTGTGCTGGGCTTCTGTCTCTGTCTCTATTTGGATCTGTGAAAATGGGCCAGCCTTTTTTCTCTTAACTTCCCCTGGGTCTGATACCTCAATAAATACTTTTCCTCCCCATAATCGTGCGTGCTTTAGAGATTCATCCCAGTGGTGTGTGGCTGACTATGACAGTAGGTTTCCAAAAACTAATCCATTTCTTCCAGGTTGTCTAATTTTGTCGAGTAGAAATTTTGGAGTATGACCTAATGGTAATTCCAATCTCATCAGGGTCTGTTGTGATCTCACACTTGTCATTTCTGATTTTCTTGATTTGGGCTTTCTCAGTTGTTCCTTTGATTAGATTAGCCAGGGGTTTGTCAATCTTATTAACTTTTTCAAAGAACCAACTCTTTGATTTATATGTATATTTAATCATTGTCTTTATTTCCAATTCATTATTCTCAGTTGTGATCTTAATTATTTACTTTCATCTTGAGCTCCTAGGGTTGGCTTTTTCCATTTGTTCCAGTGACCATAGGTGGTTGATTTGAGACCTCTCTGTCTTTGATATGAAGGCATTTAGCACAATGAATTTCTCCCATAGGAATGACTTCATTGTGTCCCATGAGTTCTGATAAGATGTGTTATTATCATTTATTACTAGGAAATTCTGAATTTTGTGTTTTATTTCTTGGGTGACCCAGTTGTTTTTTAGAAGCAAATTATTCAGGTGCCAGTACTTTGTTTATTTTCTGAATCCTGTTCCATTGTTAATTTCTACCTTTAATGCCTTATGTTCTGATATGATGCAAGGAACTACATCAATCTTTCTAAATTTGTTGAGGGATAATTTATGACCTAGTACATGGTCAGTTTTAGAGAAGATTCCATGTGCTGATGAGAAGAATGAGTATTCGGTGTCTTTGGGGTGGAAAGTTCTGTAAATATCTGTTTTCCACAGCTGGTCAATGGTGTTATTGAGCTCCATTATGTCCCTGCTGATCTTCTGTTTGGTTGTTCTGTCTAGAGATGATAGAGGTGTATTAAAGTCTCCTACTATGATGGAATTAGTATCTACTGCTGTTTTGTTTTTAAGTAGGTTTTCTTCATGATTTGTGTTGCACCTGTGTTTGGTGTGTACATGCTAATGATAGTGATATCTTCTTGTTGGATCATTCCCTTGATAAGTAAGAAGTGACCATCATTATCCTTTTTAATTGATTTTGGTGTAAAGTCTATTTTGTCAGATATTAATGTAGCTACACTGCTTGCTTTTTACTTCCACATGTCCATAGTTCTCATTACATTCAGGTCTTTCACCTCTGACCAGAATGATCCATGAAGCTGTACTCACAACACTGCGAGGTATCTCTTAGGCCGAGATTTCAGGTCCTTCCACATTTCTCCTGTAGATCACTTCCAGAAGACCAAAGCCACGGAATCACGGTTCTAGCAGCAACAGATGACCCCATGTCCTGGTACCAAAACTGTTGCGGTCAGCTTTCTAGTTGCTGCACAGAAAGAACCCAAACAAAGCAGCTTGTGGAGTTATGGGTTTATTTGGCTTACGGACTCGGGGGGGGGGACTCCATCCTGGCATAGAAGATGATGGCATGAGCAGAGGGGTAGACATCACCTCTGCCATAGCACTGCAAATAGCGGCAGGAAGTTGTGTCAAATACTGGCAAGGGGGAGCTGGCTTACAACCCCCATAAGCCCACCCCAACAACACAGCTCTAGTGAGATTCTAGTTCCTGAATTGCCATCAGCTGAGGATTGATCTATCAGAACAGATTTATTTGTTTGTGGGGGACACCTGGATCAAACCATGACAATTTATATTCAGAGTGATAACTGTGAGGATTTCTTTAAACCCTGCCATGTTGGAGGGTTTATGTGGGTTGATGACTGTGCTGCTATTATTAGCACACTGATTGTTTTTGTCATGCATGATTTCTATTACTCTTCTGAGGTAGATTGCTTGGCTCATCTGTTTGGAATATCTCCTATAGAATTTTGTGTAATTTTGGCTTTGTGTTCAAATAATCATAGAGCTGGTTTACTTCATGGAACACTTTCCATACTCCATCTATTATGAGGGATAGGTTTGCTGGGTCCAGTAGTCTAGGTTGAAAGCCATACTTCTTTAGGCCTTGAAGTGCATTATTCCAAACCCTTCTGGCTTTCATGGTTTTTAGTGAGAAGTCTGAGGTACGTCTGATGGGTTTGCCTTTAGAGGTGATGAATTTCTTTTCTCTTGCAAATTTGAGTACTTTATCTTTATTTTCTATGTTTGTCATATTAATTTAAATGTGTCAAAAAATGTGTCTTGCCAAAGTGACTCATGAGATTTCAACAAGACAGAATTCTGTCAAAGCTCTTGGGTGCCCTCCCTAGGCCTGAGGCAAAACCCTGTTGCTGAAGAAACCACAGAATGCCATCAACCAGCATCAAGAGACCCTTCAATGTCCGGAACGATATCCAGCCCCCGGAAGGCAGTTAATGTAGTGCTGGAAGGTACTGCACAGGCTGCCAGGGGAAAATGATCAACACGGCTGGAGTAAACAGAGACCACCGACATGAAACACAATCTGGGGTCATGAGTGGGCTGACCACACCCACTACTGGGAGGGAACAGTGAACCAAGAAAGGAGCACTTGTGCAACGGGGGAGCCTGGGCCTGAGAAAGACAATCAACAGCTTTCAAATTTGGCCAATTTTCCACTTAGTGAGGGGGACCCCTTGTCTGGAACTTGGGATTCAGGGCGATGGTCACCGGATCCCATACTCTTGGGATCCCAAGACAAGATGCACTAAGGGAGTGATTGACAGGGAGACTACTAGAAATAGACTCTAGGTAAACCAGAAATGTGTATATTTGTTAACCTATACGGATCACACACTCCAAGGGAGATTGTGTTTGTATTTTTCAGGATGCAGCGAGAGAGCTGGGTCCCATCTAACCCTAACAACTGACCGTAGGCCAATACCTGAGGTTCTGGCAAGAGAGGAGCCACCACAGTCATACCGTGGAGGATCCATATGGAACCCCGCAGAGAATGACGGGAGGAATGAGGGACACACAGCCACAGACATTCAACCTTCACAGGATAATCCAGTGAGACAGAAACCAACAATCTTCAACACAAAGACCCCTAAACTCATAATCTTAAAGCAGCCTTAGTACTCATCCACCACGACTCAGGGAACTATGTGGAAGAGGGGGCGGAAAGACTGTAAGAGCCGTGGTGGGGGCGACTATCCAGAGGCATGGCACCCTACAGCAACAACACACTTGAGCCAGGAGGTCCAGGCTGAGTACTAGGCTTTCCAGGGCCCCCTGCCACAAGGACTGATCCAGATGGTACATGAAGGAGGATATCCAGCTGATTGGGGATGGGGAGGGGGGACACTGGGGAATTGGGGATAACAACTCATTGTTTGCTCACTGAATAATGTAACACATTATGGATAATAAATATTTATTTAAGATAAAAACAAACAAACAAAAAAAAAAAACAAAAAAAAATGTGTCTTGGAGAATTCCTCCTCAGGTCCTGTCTATTTGGAGTCCCCTGTGCCCCTTGAATGTTGACTGGGCTTTCTCTTGTAAGATAGCGGAAGTTTTCTTGAATAATTCTGTTGAAAATATTTCCTATGCACTTCACCTGGGATTCTTCTCCCTCTGGGATCCACATGATTCTAACATTGGGCCTCTTTATGGTATCTATTAAATCCCTCATATTTTATTCACATGGTTTCTTGAATTTATTGAAACCTAGGGCATCCTTATTAATTACTTCTGTCTTGTCCTTGAGGTCTGAGAATCTGTCCTCCAGGTTGTCAACTCTGGGACTGATTGATTCAAAGGAGGTTTTTTAACAACTCCATTTCATTTTTGGTTTCTGCTCTATTTTTGTTTATAGTCTCCAATTCTTTGGTGAGTTTTAATTTCCAGTCTAATTTTGTCTTTGCTAAGGATTCCTAAAAATCATTTTTAAGTTTTTTTACGTCCTCATGAAACTTAATCAATTGATTGTCTAGCAACTCCTGTTGTTGGTTCACCGTCAATTCACTTAAAGTGTTTTCGAATTCATTCATATTTCTCTCCATTATTTTCAGTCTGAAGTCTATGCATGTGTTGGTGAGCTTTATCTCATTTATGTCTTTTTTATAGTTTCCATATCAGGCATTAACTGCTTCATGTTTGTATTGCAGTTGTGGTCAAGAGTCATATTTTTCTGTCTTTGGGTTTGTATTTTTGTTATCTCCACTTTTTTGTCAGTTTCCTGTTCCATTGTGGGACTAGGGGTCCTGGGTTGGGGAGTTCCATCTTTAATTTCTGTGTTTTTTTCCCCTGTTGGTTTCTGCCCATGTCTGGATAGGGGTGTAGGATTTTTTTTTTTTGACTTGTGGTCAAACTAGATTTGTTGGGTAAGCAATGTGTGCTCTGTGTGCATGTATGTTTGGGATATTGTTGTAACCACAGATGTGTTAGTTGCTGTGGTTATGGGAGTGTCTGTCCTTCTGGGTTGGTGTCTGGTATGTAGTATAATATAAAGGTTAGAATTCTTTATGTACTCTGCTTTTTCTTGTTTCTGAGACTCAGGGGTGATTAGGGTTTATCTATTTGCTCCTTTTTATTCCTCTTGGAGTCCCTACTGGTTGGGTTGTAGGGAATCCCCTTATTACCCCCCTAGTAGGTGCAGGCAGGTGCCTGACAGTAATCTATTGTTGTCTAGCTAGGGTTGGAATCAGGCACCCCGGGGAGTGCTGATCAGCATGCCAGGCTCCTAGTGGAATGATCACCAGATTTGACCTTAAACTGAGATCTTTCCTGTTGGGTGTCCTGCTCCCAAATAGGCTCAGATCTTTACCCGTCTGGATCCCTCTGTACATGATTGTTTAGTCTTAGAGCAACCACATGGGCCCCTGTCCCAGACTGGTATGCAGCAGTAAAATCAGCCCCAGCACCCCAAACTCAAGAGCCCAGTATTTTTTTCACCTGCCTGCAGTAAGCAGATATGGAATGCTACCTCCCCCCACTAGGGGCAGAAACTCTAGGCTCTAGGCTCTCCTTGGCCCTTTGTGTGGCAGGCCTATGATGATTCCACACTCTGACCCAACCCCAGCCACCCAGACTCAAGAGCCCAGTGAGAGCTTTGCATTTGTCATATAATCACTGTTCTCAAATGCCTTTATTTATTAAAAAAAGAAAAAAGAAAAAGAGAAACAGGTGCAAGACTGATATGAGAAAAATAAACCACTTGAAATATTAAAAAGAGAGAGAGAGAGAGAGAGAGAGAGAGAGAAAGAAAGACAAAGAATGAAAAACAGGTTCAAGCCTGGTATAAGAGAAAAAGAAACCACTTGAAAAGGTACCCAGTGATTGCTCACCAGCCTGGAGTGAGCAGGTCCACCATCAGGGACAGAACCTCTAGCCTCTAGGCTCTCCTTGGCCCAGGTCTTGATGGGCCCAACCTGCTTCAATGCATAGCTCCCTCCCCCTCCGATTCTCTGCTCCCCTCTGATATTCTGCCCCTCCCAGCCCCCAGTAGATCTCCTCAGCAGCCCTCCCCAGACTTTATAATTGGTTTAAACTCTGGGAGGAAGCTGTCCTTCGCTGGCTTTTCGTCCAGTTCTGTGGCACAGGCTGTCCCACGCTGTGGGAGTGTGGCGGGTGGGCTGGCAGTCACAGTATGGATGCAGTGGTGGCAGGTACCCTGGCAGGTCGCTGTTGTGTCTGGTTCACGCAGTGATCTTGCTGCGCCAATTTCAAGCTCCCAGGATGCTGCTACGGCTAGAAACCAGCCTTCTGGTGCTGTCCGTGTCAGGCACACTACACTCTCTAGAGCCTCTGATACAGCTAACTAAAAGTTTTTCTGATAAAGAAGTGAGTTTGTGATCTTGCTATTACTTTTTTTACCCTAGTTATTCTAATGCTCCTGTACTGGCACCATCTTGACCCGGAAGCCATAAAAAGTTTTTGAAAACTGAGAATGTTTAAAAATTAAGAGCTGAAAACACGGTGGAGTACTGTTTTATAGAAGGCAAGTGGTGACTATGTCAAGGACTATCACACACTGGCCTTTTAAAAATATTTATATTTATAATGAGAGATAGAATAGGTGTCTTGGGGCCTTTCGATACTGCAAATTAACTCCAGATGCATATGCCCCATACCTGACTTTATGTAGGTACTGGGGAATCGAACCAGTGTCATTAGACTTTGAGGCAAGTGCCTCAACCAGAGTCATTTCTCCAGGACCACACTAGACTTTTTGTTACAAATCCTAAACTAGCTTTAGATTCCAGAAAAAATCCAGGTAAGATAATGTTATGGTTCTGATAAATGTCCCCTAAGGTCCCAGATATTAAAAGATTGGTCACAAGCCTGAGGTGGTATTGGAAGTTGGTAAATACCTTAGTGGAAGTATCCAGTGACTGAAGACTTGGTCATTGTAGGCAAGTTCTTAGCTCCCCCACCCCCCAGTCTTTTCTGCCTTCTTGCACATCCTTACCGCAGGTCCAAGGGCAATGAAGAAGCCAACCAATTATCAAATGAAATCCTAAGCCAAAATAACCCTTACATGATGTTTATCTCAGGAATTTTGCTACAGTGAAAGAAAACTGACTAACAAATAAAAATTTTAGCTGGAAAATACCTGAAGAGATGACACCACAAAGTTGCTGTAGGAATTGGCTAGCTGTCATTTCAAGATGTTAAAAAAATACCAATGATTGGGTAAACTCAACAAGTAAATTTTTCTCATAATTCCAAGGGCTAAGATGTTGATGAACAATAAGCAAGCATGTTCAGTGTCTGTTGAGGGCCTTTTGCTTGGTGTGCAGATCTGTCTCCATGTTGTGTTCTAACAGGGAAGACAGCAGAGAGCATGAGGTGTCATTATTTATTTTATAAAGGCGCTGATATTAATTTTGACTCAAATTTTATGATCTAATTATTTCCCAAAGTCCTCTTTTTATAATGTCTATGCATTAGGCTGTTAGAATTCAAAACATGAATAGGGATTGGGTGTGTGCACAGTTCAGTGCATAAAATAATATTACTATGGTTAGAAGTATCAAGAAATTATCCTTGAGGTTGATTTTAATGGTGTTTGGTCAGTAGGTACAGATAATAATATTAGGTAATAATTCACTGACTTGGGTGCACTTTTTCAAAGACTGAATTTAATAGTATTGCAAGGACCTCTGTGGAGGACCTAAAGTTGCTATTAGAATAAATCTTCAGAGACCTGATGAAAACAATGGTAAATGCTGAATGAAATGAAAATTCTTGAATTTCTCTGGAAGATATACAAGGGAAGAATTTAAAAGTCTTAAGAAAGTTAGACTAAGGGCAATTTACAATGTGAGATGGTTAATCTTCATTTTCAACTTGACAGGACCTGGAATCACCTAGGAGATGTACTTCTGGGGGTATCTGTGAAGGTGTTTCCAGGGAAAAGTAACTGAGTAGATGAGACCCACCCGCAGTGGGTGGCAACTTCCAGCCGGTGATGCAGACATAAACAGGTATGAGGAAAAGACAGTATCACCTGCCTGGCTCTTTGGCCTTCCAAGGTAGAACACCGGTGCCCTACAGGAATTCTCTAGGCCATTTGCTCACTGTTGAATCATCCAGTTTTGTGAAATGAGCAGCTACTTGCTTTTCTATCTCTCTAGATACAGATGGTCATTTCTGGACTGCCCAGCCCCTGTCATGGAAGCCAATCTAATAAACAACCTCTTATAATATATATATATATATATATATATTAATATACATTTATTTGTATATTATACAAATACATACATATCCACATGTTTATGTATTCATTCACATTCTACTATGGCCATGTCTACTATGTCTTTCCCTCTAAAGAATCCTGCTTTATTCAGCCCCTCCTATGACCATGGGTGCTTAATACAAGTTGGAGCCTGGAACAACCATAATTTGTGCATTTGGAGTCTTAGCTATTTGTTCATTCCCAATGCTCTTGTTTTGATTTGACTCCCAGAGTTATAATTGCTACTTTTTTGATCCTGTTGTACAGTGTAGTCATTCTCCTGGATCTATCTGGATTCTTTAAGGCCCATAATTACAAATTAACCAGAAATAAGAGGATGAACATATTATTCTTCAAAATCTATCCTTGCCCAAGGTTAAAATACTGTGGGGTTTTTTTTTCATGTACTATCTTGGCTTGAGGACAGAGAGAGTATTTAGTAGGCATTTATTTGTCATTCACTTTTCCAAAGCCTTTTACTAATAATACAAGTACACCATGTGAAAGTTATTTCAACTTCCAAGGACATCAACCTAAATCATATAATTGGGACCTGGATAAATAAACAGTGAGTGGTTCTGAAGACCCATTGGAACTAGTGCTAGACAGACATTAGACAACACTTCATTTATTATCTATCATATAAACTTTCACTTTAGCAGGGGATCAGAATAACACTGTGCCTCTAAATACTAATGTCTTCAGTGATGAAGAGTCTACCAAATGTGTAGGTATTCCTTTTCTCAGTGTAAGTCACCCAAATAAATAATTGTTAGCTTCTATATCTTATTTATCCTTTTGAAGAACAGACTGTTTTGTTGATTTTTATTTTTAATTGCTATTTCATTGCTTTCAGGATATTTCATTACCCTGATCTTATTTCTTTCTCTATAGTGATTTTGGGTTTGGCTTGATTCTGCTTTACTAAGACCATCATGTGCTTCATTAAGTTATTTATTTGAAACCTATCTTATTTCTTAATGTAGGCACTTATAATTATAAATTCCCTCTTAGGATAACTATTCATTTTTTGCCTGTCTTACCTGTCAATGGGTGACTGTAAGGTCTTGAAATTGCCTATTACTATTACACTGAAGTTACATCTAGTAGTGTTTGTTTTATGTAATTAGTTGTACATGGGTTTTGAATTATAATATAATATAAATGTTTTGTTGCTTTTCCTGTTTCTGTCACCAAATGCTTCATAAGAAATAACTTAAGGGCTGGTGAGTTAAGTCAACAGTTAACCTTCTTTCCTGCAAAGCCTAAAGATCCGGATTGAATTCCCCACTACCTACCTAAAGTCAGATGCACACTGGTACATGCACCTGAAGTTCCTGAACTAGGGCCCAGCACACCTATTCTCTGTGTCTTTTCTTTCTCTCTCTCTTTCTTTGTCATTCTCTCTCTTTCTGTATGCAGAAAAATAAATGAAAATTTAAAAAAATAACTAAATGACAGAAGAATATACATTGGCTCACAATTTGAGACAACTTCCATTTTGCTGGGAAGGCATGATACCAGGAGTGTGAAGCTACAGGTCAGGTTTAGTCCAGAGTCCAAAAGCAAGAGATATTAATGTTGCTGCTTAACTCTCTTTCATTTTTTTATTCAGTCCTGAGCCCTTAGCCCATGACATGATGCTATGTCTACTTTTAGGGTAGGTTTTCCCACTTCAGTTAACCTAATTTAGAAATGCTATCACAGATATATCCTGAGGTTTGTTTCCATTGTGATTTTAAATCCTGTAAAATTCACAAGATTAATCATCACAACTCCATCTCTTATCAATTTGACACTAATATCATTTTTAAACCATGAGCTTCTACTCTTTCACCCAATATAGTCATAGATATCTTATAAAACAAAATATGCTCAGTTTTCTTCAACATTCCCCTAAATTTTTACCAGTCCCCAAACTTCAAAAATATAAGTGCAGAGTGTCTTTGAGACTAAGATAACTGAGAACCCCTATTACATCAAAACCAAATTATCTACCTTTTGGGGAGGGGCTTTCTCCTAATCCCTCTCAATATAATGGTATATAGTAGACATTAACATTTCAAATTAGATCATTGGCATCTGTAGAAATTAGAACAACAACAAAAAAATTGGAACAAAATACCTGACCAGAAGCAGCTTATGTAAGGAATGTCTTTATTTTGGCTTACAGTTCAAGGAAAAATTTTCATTATGGCAAGAAAAGCATAGCATGAACAAGAAATTGACCCACATCTTCACATATGAGCAATAGAGTGAGGTGAGGTACGAATAGACAATAGAGCTTAACTAATAATCCTCACCACCAGTGACACACAATTAGACTTAAATTAATCTTACAAATAAAGGGTGTAGTATTTCCCTGAGCATTGGAAGGGGTGATATAGTTGTTCCATTTTTGGCTTCATACAGAATAGTCACTGATTCTCAGTGCTTTGTTCAGTTAGGAGTCTCCTTATTTACAGTTGCCCACTGCAAAAAGAAGTTTCTCTGACCAAAGCTGACAGCTTTCTTATTTATTTCAAAGGCAACCTGATAGGCACATCATGTCTGTTTAGAAAAATAACAACATAAACTTCCCCACTAGGGTCTATTGCATTCCAGTCATGGGCATTTGACTGGGTTTATAGCACCAGATATAGATTTTTTCCTGTGGATCAGGCCTTCACTCCAATCAGAAAGTGAATGATAACTCCCATTACTGACCTGTCACTATTGTACTAATTGTACTTTTTTCCTGGCCTGTATTAGTCTAGTGTACAGAGATCACAGTGGGGGAGGGGCAGAGAGAATGCAAGAGACATTGGAAGGAGTAGAGTGAGGTTGGAAAATGTCTTCAAACCATGACATTGTCATTATGCTTTTGATATCATAGAGGTTGTGAAGATTGGTGCCAGACTTGCACAAGGTTGGATCAGTCAAAATCCTGTATGAAGTGGGGAAGCAATAATGAGGACCTACCCCTACCTGACATCTTATAAGCAGTAAATGATGGCTAGGAAGACTTACAAGGCCTCATCCTTTTACAAGGATTTATATTCAATATTAATGGTATGTAGGGAAGAGATAAACATTTTTGTGTGTGTGAGATAGCCACAGGTAAGGGACCTCTGCTCCTGTAAATAATCCCTCAGCCAGGATACTGTAATCAACCATAAAGAAAATCATGGAAACATTAAAAATACATGAAAGTAGAAGGGAAAATAGTTGAGAAGAGGAAACAGATTAGCAAGATTGTGGAGGAACAGGAGATATTAGGAAATATGAGGAAAATTCATTATATACATGTATAAAAATATCATAATGAAACCCATTATACATAAGTAACATTGCTAAGAAAATATAAAATGCAGAATTTAAAATGCTGCTGATTAACTTACCAGAGTCTTCAAATCAATAATTTAATAGTATACTAAAAAAGTATGTATGTTTTTTAGTATAGGTGAATGTATACAATAAAGATTCATAGATAGATAGATAGATAGATAGATAGATAGATAGATAGATAGATAGATAGATAGATAGATCATGAATTGAAGCATGGGCATGAATCAAAAATAATATGAGGTATGGTTCTAAAGTAAACTCCACAACATGCTGTGCAATAAACTTGAGATATATCTCTTCAATTATAATCATCATCTAGTTGTAGGGTTGTTGTGGTTATATATTGTCCAATTATTAGTCTCTCTATTTTATAATAATCTCTATTTTGTCACCATGAGTTTTAAGATGACTTCTCCTTATATTACTAGTTATCTACACAAGTGGCAGGGAATCCTTGGTCATGCTACTTGCAGTAACTTGAATGCTACACCACACTTTCTCATCTTTATTTGAATTTCCAAGCTTAGTTGATCTTTCCATTATGTACTCTCTAAAATATGAGCTTTCAAACTGTAACCTGAATATAAATGTTCATTGTGCAAATTTTTGATGTAATGAGTGCTTATTTAGAATACTTCACTTACTTTGAAGAGGAATTATGAAATGAATATCCTTCATTTCTCCTTGAACACTCTGTTAACTACTAAGTTTCAGTGTTTTCCATTTTATCTCCATTGTACTGAGCATGTGTAAGCCACATTTCCTTGACACAGACAAATGTATAAAGCAGAAAGGTTAACAGTGTCTCATCTCTGAAATTCATCCAAATATTATCCAACTGAAATTCCCACCCCATTGTTAGCTTTGAGATTCTCTAAAAATACACTTTTTAAACAATGATCATTTTGACATTTTCTTTTTTACTCTTTATTTAAGGCAGTAAAACTAAGGCAACAATGTAGATGGGTTAAATACTAACCATACCAATTGGTAGCAGTTTATTAACTTAAATAGAATTGTATTACTTTTTATATCATATCATATCATATCATATCTTATATTATATTATATTATATTATTTCTCTATATAATCAAAGTTATCCATTTAGAATTTTTTTGAGAAATGTAAGAGTTCACAAAAGATCAAGTCTCTGTACACTTAGAACAATCTGATACAAAATAGATTGTCAAGAAATTTTTCTAATGGTTAAATTAAAGAATGTATAAATAAGGTTTCCTATTCCTGGTTTAATTTTTTTCTATAGCTGTTTCATTACTTTTATTGGATCTGGACTTCTGACAGTAACTCTAGATAGATTAAATGAGAATTAAATTGAATTTCTAGACACCCTGATGGTGTGAGCTTTAGAGATCTTCATCAGGTAACACTGTATAGTGACAAAATTATAGATATGGAAAAAAGCTAGTGATTGCCATTGCTTTAGGGTGTTAAAGTTTAGAAGATATGGTACATATGCACAATAGAATTCTACTCAGCAGTAAGGAAAATGAGATAATGAATTTTTCAGGAAAATGGATAGACTTGGAAAATACCATTCTAAGCCAGCTCATACAGGGTAACAAGGAGAAATGCCACATGTTCTCTCTCATATATGGCTCCTAAAATAGATCTACTGGAGATGAGTGTAAATGAGAGTCAGCATTAGGAATATGGGAATAGAATTACAATGAGACTAAGAGAAAGTGAAAATAGGAAGGGAGTAGGAGACACCTAACATTCTAGTAAAGGAAAAGAAGGGATGGAAGGGTTGTAGGAAGTGTGGCATTAAAGGAAGGCAGGGAGGAGAATTATACAAAATTAAAGACAAAAGGAATCAATAAAATAGAAATATTCCTCTTGGATATCATAATATAAGATATAACCCCTAATAAAGGGCGATTATCAGTCCAGACAGGTAAAGTGCTATAAGAGTTGCTGGGGGGATAAAGATTACCACCAGCATGAATAAGCATGGCATCCTGACAGCTTTGGAACCAACCAGCCAGGTAAGAAATACACACCTGTGTAATAGTGGCATACAGCTCATGCAGGTAACCAACTACCTTCTGATTGGATATGAGACCCACTTGGTAGGAGAGAACTCATACCTGGTACTGGGAACCAAGTCAGAAATTCATGGCCAGGAAACTCATAGACTCCCAGAAAGAAGTCCCTACCACTTTCTGGATAGAGTGTACATACACATCAAGAACTTTTTCAAATAACTCTACATGTACCCGTAATCAAAGCTGCTCTCACTCTTTGTCAGAGAATCTGTTTTATTTTACAGATAGTAGAAAATAATGGAGAGATCCAAGATCCATTGATATGACAAGATACGCTACTGCCTAACAGGAGACATGTCCTCTATATAACAGCTACCAGGACCCATGAGAAAATGCAGAGAAAGCAGCAGCACAAGTATTTTGCAGAGGAAGAAGCAACAGGAGTATTGCCTCCTCTACCAGATTGTAAACCAACTCCAGGGAAATGGAGACAGGCACTGGGGTTAATCGAAACACATTGAATCAGAAACCCAGAGGCCACAGAAAACACAGCACTAAACTAGATGGTCAACTGACCCAACAAGGATGGGGGAACATTGTGGAAGAGGGGACAGGAAGAGTGTAAGAGCCATGGGGGCAGAGGTTAAAAATATCTTAAAGCACAGCTCCTCCCCACCACACACACAGATTGACTGGGTCCTTAATTACCCTAGAGTGAACACCAAAAACCCCACTGAAACCTCAGGGAAAGTGGGACTCAGCAGATGGGATATAAGACTATAAACTTTTCTTTTTTAAAAAAGAAATTTCTGGTTAAGGACCACATATGAGGGAGAGTATGTGGCGTTCAATTCTCTGTTCTTTTGAGTGTTCACTTAGTAAGATCTGCTTGAAGTCAAACCATTTTTTACTAAATTTTGATGTGTAATTTTTCCTTTCAGCTGAGTATAATTCCATCATGTAAATATACCACAGTTTCGTTGTCCATTCCTCCATGGATGGGCATTTGGGTTGATTCCAATTATTAGCTGCTATAAAAATAGTTGTACAAAATTTTCTACATTGAGATGCAGCAGCTTGCGGGTAGATGCCTAGTAGAGGGATAGCCTGGTCCATTGGTAGTCCATTCTGTCTAGGAGTCTCCACACTGCTTTCCATAATGGTTGAACAAGTTTGCAATCCCACCAGCAGTGAATGAGGGTTCCTTTTTCCCTGCATCCTCGCCAGCAATGATTGTTGTTGGTTTTCTTCATGACTGCCATTCTGACAGGGGTAAGATGGCATCTCATTGTGGTTTTGATTTGCATTTCCCTGATGCTTAAGGATGCTGAGCACTTTCTTAAATGAGTCAAGGCCATGTGTGTTTCCTCCTCTGTGAATTCTCTGTTGAGATCAGTACCCCATTTTGTGAGGGGGCATTTTGGGTTTTTGTTACTAATTTTTTTGAGTTCTCTGTAGGTTTTGGAAATTAGGCCTCTGTCTGAGTTGTAGCTGGTGAAAATCATTTCCCAGTTTGAAGGGGGTTTATTGGCTCTGAGTATGGTTTGTTTGTCTGTACATAAGCTTCTGAGCCTGATCAGGTCACATTGGTTAAGTGTTTGTTGTATTTCCTGGGATGTTGGAGATTTGCTCAGGAAATTTTTTCCAACTCCTATTTCATGTAGAGTTCCTCCTATTTTTTTCTTCCAGGGTGTTCATGGTTACTGGATTTATATTAAGGTCTCTGATCCATTTGGAGTTGATTTTTGTGCATGGTGAAAGCAGTGGGTCTATTTTAATTTTTTTACACATGTTTATCCAATTCCTCCAGCACCATTTGTTGAAGATGCTATCTTTGGCCCAGCATACATTGTTGGCCCCCTTATCAAAGACCAAATAACTGAAGTTACTTCCATTTAAAGCTGGGTCTTCAATTCTGTTCCATTGATTTGTCTTTCTGTTTTTATGCCAGTACCATAATGTTTTCGTTATTATGGATTTGTAGTATGTTTTGAAGTCACACATGGTGATACCTCCTGAGTAGGACATTTACTTAGAATAGTTTTGGCTATCCGAGGTCTTTTGCCCTTCCAAATAAATTTAGAGATTATTTTTTCTATGTCTGTGAAGAAAGAGGTTGAGATTTTTGTCTGCATATCATTGAATCTAAATTGCTTTTGGCAGGATTGCCATTTTTACTATATTGATTCTCCCTATCAATGGGCATGCAATATCTTTCAATCTTCTCATGTCCTCCTCTATTTCCTTCTTGAGTTTTTCATTATTTTC
>PVHP010033449.1:0-19661 GCA_004024765.1 Zapus hudsonius
AAAATTCAGAAGCTTGTTATCGTTCTGATTCCAGTTAGTTCTGCAGTCAATTCTCCTTCCCAGACTTCTCATCTCCCACCACTCCACTCCCATGGATTCTCACTCTGCTTTAACATGATTAGCAAACTTTTGGATATAGTGAGTATTAGGAAAATCCTACCTTAAATTTGTTTTTACTGAGCTATGTCGAACAGTTGAGAGGTTTTACTGGGCACTACACTTTAGAGGGTTCTTCGTTGAGATATCTCAATATCATTGATTTTGATAAAGTTGTAATGGCTCTACTGTTCCAGTTGGTTTTGTTATATAATAATTACCTCAGCTAACTGATTGAAAATAGTAACTACGCTAGTACCTCCACATGTGTGTCCATGGTTTCAGTTACTAACTGTCTGAAAATATGAAATGAAAAATTCTAAAAAGAAACATTTTGATGAGCAATCTGGTGTTATCTGATGTGTCTGTGTTTGCAGGTGAGGTGGTGTGCCTTAGCTCTTGGTATTGTTGATTTTCATTATGCATTTTACATATTCATTATAATATATCATGGGGAGGTGCTCTGTATATTTGGAGTTCTAAATGCCTTTTGTGTTTGAAAATCTATGTTGTTTTCTACATTTGAATTGATTCTGCTACAATTTCATTGGATGGATTATCTAGAACTTCACTATTTATTCCAACTCTTTCTTGTAGAAAGTTGGACTTTTCCTTTCAAACTGAGGCAGTTTAGGGTGATGGGAGCAGAGTAAGTAAGCTTAGCGAACTCACAAAAGAACAAAGAATCAAATGCTGCATATTCTCCCTCATATGCAGTTCCTAACCAGGATAAGCTTAAACTCTAAGCAAACCTAGCAGGGGAAATGAGAGTCTGTGAAAGGGACAGAAGGAATGGGAGGGGTAGAGGGGGAGGGTGGGTGGGGGAGACTTACACAATAAACTAAACCAATAATGAATTGAAATAATAAAATCCTTACTTTCATACAGTAAGCTCTTAAGAAAGAAGTTTGCATTTTCTAGTAAGAGGGGCTGTGAACCTAGGGGAAGAAACCAAATCCCATGAAAAATTGATCAGATCTGGGACTCTTGGTCCCAGTCATTGGATCCTTCCCACACTGAGCTGTGGATCAAAGAGACCTACAAGGTCCCCAAAACAAGAGAGGTTTCTGTTAAAAGTCTTAAATACCCACCCTACACCAAAGGTAAGATCCTATTGCTGAAGAAACCACAGAAAGACATTGAACAACACTGAGAGACCCTGCAAGATCAAGAATGGTGTACAGTACCCAGATGGTAGCAAGTGCAGTGTCAGAAGGCACAACATAAGCTTCCAGGGAAAATTGGTCAATGATATTTGGAGAAAGCAGAGACCACGGATACAAATGCAGACTGTTGCCATGAGAAGGCTGAACACATTTCCTTCTGGGAGAAATCAACAGAACAAGAAATGATCACCAGTGCAATACAGACGCCAAGACTGGGGGTGGGGGTATTCAACAGCTTTTAAATTGGCCAAGAAATCCACTCAGTGACAAGGAACCCTTAACTACTGGAATTGGAACTCAGGGCAAAATCCTACAGAAACCAAAAAACAGGGCTCCCAAAAAAGAAATCCCCATTATCAGAGAACTACAGAGAGGCTAATCTCAATAGAATTTTGCCAAATTAGAAATGTGTGTCTCATTTAACCTATACTGATCTCACTCTCCGATGGAGATTCTGTTTCTATTTTTCAGAAGATAGGTAGAGAGCTGTGGTCATTCCAACTCCACTGATGAATTGAAGGCTGAAGGCTGATATCCCAGCAAGAGATGAACCATCCCAGGCCTATTTTTTAGGCTCCAAGTGAAACACTTGAGACAGTGGTGGGGCAAGAAAGAGACCTATAAACACAGCCAGTTATCCCAGGTTAAGTCAGAGAGACAGACACCAACTACTTCCAACACAACTTCAAATAGAATCACAGAGTCTCTTACGGTCACAACAACAACAATGAAACAGACTTAAAACTCACCCTCCAGGGAAATGAGTGGAAGAGGGGGTGGAAAGATTGTAAGAGCCATGGTGGGAGAGATTACCCAGAGACATTACCCCCCTCAGCTACAATTCATAAAGGAGGGTCAACCTTGATGCCTTTATGCTATCCATAACCCCTTGCCACATGGATTGTTTCAGTGTGCCCACCGAGGAGGATACCCAGAAGATTGGGCATTGGGGGAGGGAAATGGGAATATAAGCACAATATTTACTCAATCAATGTATCTAATTTTGGGTAATAAAGATGAAAGCAAAACTCAGGTCATTAAGCTTTACAGGCAAGAGCCTTAACTGCTGAGCCATCTCTCCACCTCTTGCTCTCACCTTTATTCAGTTTGATTTGCAGTTGGCAAGGGTTACTGGGGAGACTCAAAGGTTGCCACAGTAGAGAACAAAAGTGATGTTGACTGCTCACCAATAAAGAGGCATCTCTGTCATGCCCTCCAAGGCTCAGGGAACATTGTAGAAGAGGGACAGTTTAGTGGTTTGATTCAGGTGTCCCCCATAAACTTAATGTGTTCTGGATGCTTGATCCCCAGCTGATGGCATTTTTGGAGTTGGAACCTTGACGGAGGTGGGTTATTGGGAGCGAGCTTATGGGGATTATAGCCAGTTTCCCTTTGCCGGCTTTTGGCACATCTTCCTGCCGCTGTTTGCAGTGCTGTGACGGACTCTGTTCATGTCATCATTTTTCCTGCCATCATGCAGCCTCCCCTCAAGTCTGTAAGCCAAACTAAACCCATTCCTCCATGAGGAGCTTTGGTCTGGTTCTTTGTCACAGGAACAAGAAGGTTGACTACATCAGATGGAAAGACTGTAAGAGTCAGAGGATGAGACGGAATGTTTTGTGACACATCTTCTAGCCATGAAGTGACTGTTGCATTTATACTTCATTGTAGGCATCGCTTCCTGCACAAGACCTGCACAATATTAAGCCCATGAACACATCTGCATGGATAATGGAAGAATGCAAAAATAAAGGATATCAAATAGAAGAGGAAATATTTGAAAAGAAAATGTTCACAAAAGAAGTGAATGGGATTACGTTCATTTAAGAAAACTGTCATTACTAACATAGTGAATTCCAGGTCAGCCTGGACTAGAGCGAGACCCTACCTCGAAAAACCAAAAAAAAAAAACAAAAGAAAGAAAAAAAAAGAAAACTGTCATTAAAAAGATAAAAACAATAGTTTATTCAAAATTGTGTATAAACATATGCATATATATGTAGGTATACGATTTGAATTATATACTGCAGAAACATTCATTGTAAAATATTTAGAAAATGAAATGTTAGTACATATGTTTATCTTAGGTTTGAAATAAATTTTCTATCCTTTTTATAATTTCAATACTGAAATATTTCTTGAATAATTAAAAAATAGGTTCCCTAGTGAAGCTAGTATGTATAATTTCTTTGTACCATAATACACTCATTAATCTATTTTTCTATAGGGCTTTTCTTATTGCTTTTTCAGGAATCACTCAATAAATGATTATTTTCTTACATGTTGTCATCTTGCCCAAGATCCATGAAACTATTTTCATGGACCAATTATTATTATACAGTGTCTTCTATCAGGAATATGTGTAATACATCTATTAAAACTGATATAAAGATAGTGATCAACACAAACTTTGCTTGTGGGGGAGAAACTATATAAGATTGTATATTGCATGGCTTGTTAGAAGCTTTGATTTTATCCACTAATGGAAATATCTGGATCACTTTTTTAATTGCTTGGATTTAGTTTACTTGCTTACTTTATCATACATTTATATGAAGCCCCCACCCAATCCATATGCTTTAACATTTCCACGCTTTCTCTTGATTTCCCATCATAAAGTCTTTTTCTAATAGAATTTGTGGTGAAATACCTTTTCCTCTGTCAGATCTCAATCTCCTAGTTTTAAAAGTTGCTATTATATAATCACAGAAAAAAAATGGTGACTTTCAATCAAAAAGAAAAAAGAAAAATCAACACTCAGGTCAGTTTTAATTTTAATTATCATACAGATAGTGTCTTCTCAATAATTCTATCTTAATGTAACTTTAGCAAAAGTAATATTTATTCAATCAGATTTTTTATGCAGATAAAGTGTCATCTTTTATACAAAGAATCTAAAAATCAGTTGCAAATTACTCTTATTTCATCAACAAAGAATGGTCCTTTTGTGATTTTACCTTCTTTGAACAACATGTTTAAGTAAACACTCATTTTTAGAGTATATACAATAAAGAAAAGTGGGGAAATTGTAGTGTCTATCCCTTTGTGCTGAAAATGACACAAAATAATTTTATTTTGTACAGTATCCAGTACAATTTCAAAGTAATAACATAATTGGATAATCATAATATAAAATTATCAGTATGATATTTTCTGAAAACAACATTGTTTGTATAATTTTTTCCTATTTTATGTTATAGTTATGTCTTAGTAGAAAATGTGTATCTAGAGGCAGTTTTAGAAATCTCTTTAGTAGGCAAGCTTTTATTACCCATCTCCTAAGCCTTTGGTTCAATCACGCCCTCTCCCTCAACTTGCCTACACCTCTGCCAGGGAGCAGAACACACTTCTACAAATGTGGCCCCATGCTGTACAGAACAGGTTATGCTGAAGGGAACTTATAAGGTCTGCCCTTTACCTGTTCCATTTTCTCCTATAAAATCTAGGAAGGTCACTCTACCCTCTCACTATCTTCTCTTCCAAAAACTTTCTGTGACAAGACTTCTGTCCTAAACATGTGAGTGTCTTACAGAGACGGACGAAATTAGAAAGCAGAGAAAAATAGGGAAAATGAAGGAGACATGACAAAGCATAGAAACCCCTCAGGCTGAAATACAGGTTGTCTTTCCAGATGACTGAATCAAGAAACTTCTGCAAAATTTATAAGGCCAAAATTGCTTATAGAGATAATCATGTCTTCAAAATAAATAAACTACAAGTATTTAAGGCCAAAATGTTCATTAAGTTTTATCATATTACATTCCTCTATTTTACTTATTTTTGGCACTTTCATACATGTTTATAATGCATTTTGATTTTATGTTCCCCCCATTGCCTTCTCTTATCACCTTTCACTAACACTAAAACCCTTCTTTTTTCCCCAATTAAACCCAATCTTACTTTCATGTCTTTTATTTTTTTATGACTCACTGAGTTAAATTATGATTGCTTACATGATCACGGGGAGAGGTTATTTACTGAAGTATGGGAACATTACTAGTGGTTACATCAATGAAGAACATGATACCCCCTCCCTTGTCAACTATTAGCTGCTAATAACTAATCTTGGATGTGTGGGATCTTATGAGCGCTTCCTTCATACGTGAGGAAATATAAACAGTATCAATCATGTGCAGGAAATCAGAGCTACTGTGAGTTCATGAGCCATATTCATGCCATATCCAGAAGACAGAATTCAACAGCTTTCTTCCTCATCCTCCTGTTTTTAGCTCCTTTCCACCCCTTCTTCCAAGAGGCTCCCTCAGCCTTGGAAGGGGTGGTTTAGAACTGAGCAGCACACAATATTCATTTCTTCTTGGCAATTTTGCCAGATATGCATTTCTGAATTAACATCTTCCCAGTGCAAAAAAAGAAACTTCTGTGGTCAAGGATAAAATAAACAGTAATCTATGGAAACTGTATATATATTTACAAAATGAGGCAATTTACATACTGTTGGTTTAGCATAGCAGGGTAGTATCTTCCCCTCAACCCTGGACCTATGTCCTTAATCACAGGATTTTAAGCAGTTTGACAATGCTCATCATGAATTCCCTCCTGTGGAATGGACCTCAAATGCCATCAGAAAGTGGTTGGTTTGTCCAATAGCAGTTACACCACTATTGCACTAGTGCACACATCCTGCCCGGCATGTTAGATATGGAGCACATAGCAACCATAGCTGGGTAGGAATGTTGATGGCTTTTCTCCCCTAACAAATTCCAGGACTAGGAAAGCTGGCCAGGAGGGAGGAGGCACCCAGTTCAGTTTCATCTTGATTTCTCAGCATCCGATAACTGAAGCATATGGAGTCTTCCACAATACAGACTTATCATCTAGTTTTGATGGGAAACCAAGAGCAAGGGTAACAGCCTTCACTGTTTTAGGAGTCTCTGTAGCCTCCCTGACTCGTTGGAAGATATGTCATTCCTGGCACTGAAATTGTGATTAATAACCATGGCTACTGGGAGCAACTTTATCTGTACATACAGGGCACCTAGGCTCAAAGACCTTTATTAATTACATTTTGCCCTGTATTTAAACCTACTTACCAAGTAGTAGGGTTCCATATGGCTTATTCATACATCCTTAGCTTTGATAAATCTTCCAACCTCCCTCTGGCTCCCTTCCTTCCCTCTTTCACTTCAACTATTAACACCTTCTACTTTAATACCACATGGGTTTTACTCTTTTCCTCCTCTCCCTATGGCCTCTTTCTAGCTGCTTTATATCTATAGATACTCACACCTTCTTGCCTCTAGAAAATCATATGGGAGAGAATATGTGCTTATGAGCCTGGGTTATCTCACTCAGTATAATCTTTCCCGTTTCTGTTTATTTTATTTCATATTCAATTTACCTTTAAGGCTAAATAAAACTCCATTGTGTATATGTGCCATATCTTCATGATCTCTTATCCATTAACAGGCATTTAGCTGGCTCCATTTTCTAGTTATTGTTACTAGAGCAGCAGTAAACATGCATGAAGAAGCATATCTATAGTAAAGTATAAAGTCTTTAGGTTATGTGCCTAGGAGTTGAATAGGTGTGTTATATGGTACATTTTGAGTTTTGCTAAATGCTGCACCAGTTTGTGCCCACAACAATAGTAAATAAAAGTCCCTTTTCTCCACACCCTCACTAGGTTTTATCAACCCCCCTTTTTTTGATAGCCATTCTGATCAGTGTGACAGGGAATCTCAAAGTAGTTTTAATATCTATTTCTCTAATAGTTAAATATGTTGAACATTTAAGACTTATTTATTAGCCATTTCATTTATATTTTTTCTTTTGATCACTTTGTTCAGTTCTATAGTCCCCTTTTTGATTGAGTTGCTTTATTTATTATTGGACAGTTTTTTTCAGTTTTTTGTATAGTCTTGATAATAATTTTCTATTAGGTGGATAGTTGGCAACGATTTTTGCCCATTCTGTAGGCTGCTTCCTCTTCAGTCAAATTGAGTTTCCTTTCTCATATAACTTGAAATAAGGGATGTTGATTCATCCAGCAGTATTCATTTTGCTGAGAATAGTTTTGACTGTCTTAGGTCTATTGTGCTTGTAAATGATTTTTATGATTGATTTTTTCCCATGAAGAATGGTGTTGAAATTTTGATTGAGATTACACTAAATTTGTAGATTGCCTTTGGTAGCATCACCATTTTCATAATATTATTCTTCCAATCCATGAGCATGGACGATCTTTCCATCTTGAGTGTCTTCCTCAATTTCTTTCTTCATTCTTTTAAAAAATTATTCCAGAAATCTTTCACTGCATTAGATTTTTTTCCAAATCACTTGATTTTTTTGTGGCTACTTTAAATGGGGTTGTTTGCTATATTCTTCTCAGAATGTTTGCCACTGGTATATGAGAATGCTAATGATTTTTATACACTGTCATGGTTTGATGCAGGTGTCCCTCACAAACAATTGAATGTGTTCTGATAGATTGATCCTCAGCTGATGGCAGTTTGGGTTTTACAACCTCGATGAAGCTGTGTTGTTGGGGACGGGCAAGCCAGCTTCCCCTTGCCTGTGTTTGGCACACCTTCCTGCCGCTGTTTGCCGTGCTGTGGCAGAGGTGATGTCCAGACCTCTGCTCATGCCATCGTTTTCCCTGCCAGGATGGAGTCTCCCCTTGAGTCCATAAGCCAAATAAACCCATTCCTCCACAAGCCACTTTTGTTTGGGTTCTTCCTGCGCAGCAACTAGAAAGCTAACTGCAACATACAGTAATTCTGTATCTTGCATTTTGCTAAAGTGTTCATCAGATCTAGGAGTTTTCTATTAGAGTCCTTAAGATTTATTATGTATAGATTTATGCAATCTGTAAATAAGGATACTTTAAGTTTATCTTTTTTTTTGTTTGCATCCCCTTTCTTTCCTTCTCTTCTCTTATTGGTAGAGCTGAGAATTCAAGTCCTATGTTTCATAGAAATGGAGAGAATGGATACCCTTGTCGTTTTTCAAGATATTAGTCGAAATGCTTTGATTTTTTTCTCCATTTAGCATTACATTGGTGTAGGTTTTGTAAAATATAGCCTTTATTATGCTCTTACATGTTTCTTCTATTCCTAGCCCCTCCAGGACTTTTATCATGAAGAGATTGTTAGCTTTTCTCAAGGACTTTATCCATATCAACTGAGATTATCATGTGAATGAATTCTGTTACTGATTCCACTTATGTGATGAATTACATTATTGATATTCTTATATTAAAACACCTTCCATTGGCAGAAGGAAGCCCACTTGATCATGGTGTATGTTCTTGATGATTTCTTGAATTAAGTATTTTTCTGTTTGTATCAACCCTACAGCAAGGCTTCTTTAAATTACTTGAACCCTGTTATAGCCTCTTTAACTTTTTTATACACTTTCTGTAACCTACATATATACACAGATTCAGAAATGACATCTTTATGACAAATGTATAGATAATATGTAGACAGATAAAACTACTATATAATGTATACTATGTGATCTTAAATAAGATTAGAATAAAAAAACTCAAAAGTATTTGTCAATGACAAGCTCTTAAGGGAAACAGAACTACTTAAATAGATTACAGCTAATACATTCATTGTTACTCAAATTCCAATACTGCCTACACAACTGTTTCAATCTATGTTTCTGTCAATGTATGATCATGGCAATAATTTTTAGATTTACAAATTCTTAGGGGGTCACATAATGACAAGATGGATTATAAGAGATTTATTTTAAATTACTTTAGCATACAGGCAGATTTAAATCTGAGATAAGATATTTACTTTTGCATCCTAGGAATAGCAGTTGCCCTATTCAAGGATTCACACTCTGGAGGTGGTCTGTTTTCCTTTTACCTAAAAAGCCAACCCCACACAGTTTCTCCTGGTGTTTCTACTAGCTTTTACCTTATATTAGCACCTGCAACTACACTAATTAACACTGAGTTAGAATGTTTATCCATTGGTAAAATTAGTAGTTTGTCAACTATCATGTAAGACTTTTGGCAGGAGAGTTTATTTGAAAAGTTATTAAGCTATTAGTTAAATAAATTGTAGTCTTACCCCTGACTGAGGACATCTGTCTCCAGCAGAATGTAATGATCATAACATTATCACATTTGTCTCAGATGGACTTTTAAAAGATATTAATTTATTTATTTAGAGAGAAGATAAAGAAAGAATATGGGTGTGCCAGGGCCTCCTGACACCTCATAACAAACACCAGATGCATGCGCCACTCTTTGCATCTGGCTTTACATGGGTACAGGGAAATCAAACCCAGGCTATCAGGCTTTGCAAGCAACATTAATTGCTAAGCCATCTCTACAGCTCCTCAGATGAACTTTCTATTAAAGGTTGTCCTAGAATCCAAAACTGTATAAGAACTTAAACCTTATTCAGTTTTTTGTATGACAGATTATAGTCTAATTTTTTTCTACCTTGATAATAAATGCCAACTTGTGTGACAGAGTTTATCTTGAGGCTTGTCTTCTTTAGGCACTGGTCACCAAAGCATTAGAGAGAATAAGAAGGGAGAAGGAATAAATATATCTCTATAAATCTGTATTTCATAGATGAATCAGGCTGGTTTACAAAAATCAGGAGTGTGGTAGATATGCATGGAAGGCTCTTCTTGGACATGGGAGGATGTTCAGCACTGACAGAGCACCCAATAAAAAGACAAATAAAAGAGGGATTAGTTGGGAAGAATAGAGGGGTTTAATCAAAGAGAATGAGGAGGGGGGCAAAAGATGGTAATGGGAAGGGGTTATGATCAAATACAATGTTCATATTTAAAATTTATAAAAACTGCTCAAAAATGGAATAAAAAGAAAATAAGTTGCTCAAAAATGAAAAAAAAAATGAAATAGAATTAAATGTTTTTAAAACCTGTTTTCCCCGGGTAACAACATTTGAATCTATATATCTAATGTTAGTCTTTATAGTTTAAGACCCCAATATATGTGGTCTTATGTTAACAAGCAGCGTCTTAAGATTTCATTAAACATTCAGTAGACCCAATGACACCATTTCAACACATCTCAAAAAGGTAAATGGATCTAAGTTTATAATTCCAGACTTTTCAGGCCTTTTGCTGTATCACTAACACATCTGAAATTGGTCTACCAAGAAATAAAATAAATAAGGTAAAAAAGAAATAAAAATAATGATCGTGCACAATAGAAATAAATGGAAAATATTGATGTAGCCACAAGTTTTGTTACTCAGTTATTTTGGGAGTTTTAGGGGCCAGATTAAATGGGAAGGGAGCAAGACATCTGAGTATGTCTTTCCTTTGATTCCAGTGCCAGTAATGTCTCACCGGCATGTCCACCCCCTCCCCCCACCCCAAGGTGCCAGTCCTGGAGAACCTCTCAAAATTATACCTCTTGTAGGGAGAAAAAGAGATCCCAGATGGACAGTATTCATCCCTTACATGAGCTTTGGACTCCGGTTTACCTGAAGATGATAGGGGGTATTAGCATTACCTTTGTCCAACTTGGACGGCTCCTTATCTTTCTTTAGACCTTCCCATAAAAAAGAGGAACTCAAATTGCTTTGGCCTTAATACCATCTATTCTGCTGATTTGTTCATCAGGAGTCTATTAAAGCCCTGTTCTATCTTCGCCCTTTCTAAATTGGCACCCATGCCATACTGACCTTTTTTTTCTCCTTAGTTATAGTGCCCTTTTGTCAACTTAGTACTCAACAATTTACTGCTGTTCTTAAAATTTTCCTTCTATGAAATTTATGCTACCAAGAGGCTCCTTAAAGAAATGCCCCCATCTTTTAATTAATGGGAAAGGTTGAGAGAAACATCCATCTCCTGGGGTAGATGGCAAGGGGACATCAATGGGTTAGGTGTCTCTTCAGTCCACCCAGGTGAGGGCATTTTCTCCTCAGAAAAATTGTTAGAAGTATTATTAAAAAAAACCCACTGTATTATTGATATGATAGCCAAGGAAATGACAGCCAGACTTGTTTCTTGATATGTGTAACCAATGTACACATAGACTTCATCACCTGTTGGCTTCTGGGCAATATTTCCCCATGTGAAATCTATAGCATTTATCTGAACCAAGTGTCCAAAGAAAGCATCCTAACAGAAATCATACAAATTAAAACAAATTCTATACGCAATTTAACATAAAAGTCGGGGTCCTAGAAATGGAACCAGATGAGGAGAGCCAGAAGGAAAGGTGTCCCATTCTTTCATTTTTCCTTCACCTTAGTGGTTCAGAATGAAGTCTGGATGCAACTCCATGTCACAGAGAATGCCTGATGGTCAGCCTGGTGTGCCCTGTGGGAGGAGGGGGCCTGGCTGGTGGGGCCTGAAAACCATTCCCTTGGACTTCCCTTTGTCTTCCTATTACCCCACACTTTGCCTTTTAGAGCCTAGACTTGCTGGGACACCATTTATTTTCCTTCCCCATCAGCTTCACCTGGTGCCAAACCAGTCCACATGACAGGGTCATGATGACCAGTAAATGTGAGTGCTGTCTGGGAGACACGGGTGTGTCCATTTTTTAATCCCAGCAGTAAGGCAGGGAAGAGGGTCCAAATATAGGGTCTATATTATCCTATAGGACAATTTGGTAAGTTTATCATCTACAACAATTTTCCATCAACTTATTTTCCTCTGTGGCTCTTATTTACTGTATTATTTGAGATACATGGGATAACAGACAAGAAAGGAGAGGGAAGGAAATGAAGAGGGGGCAAGGGATGAGCTTCCATGGTCAGAATTGGTCTCATATGAGGGCAGTCAATCAAGCCCTTTAGAAATAAAGCTGTCAGAAAACAGCCCTTATTTAAAGATTCATTATCCACGTGCAGCACTTTTACTCGGTTAGACGTAGCAATCATGCCCCACCTGAAGGATGGCCCACATGATCAAAGGCAGCTGTTTTTGTCAGTGGTCTTTGAATCTAGCTTGCTAGTGTCAAAGAGACCCGGCTTTAGATATTTTGTTCTGCTCACTTTTTTCAGTTTTAGTTGAGGTATTTATTTCTGGCTCTGAGAGAAGGACAATGGTGAGAGAAAGAAGAGTTCTGGCATCCATGGAGGGAGAAGAATTAAACTTAATGCTATTTATATCCCACCATGTTGTAAAAACAGCTCAAAAAAGAAAATCATCATAAATTAACTCCGTAAAAGCAGGATAAGTGGTGGCACATGCCTTTCATCCCAGAACTCAAAAGGCAGAGGTAGGAGGATCACCGTGAGTTCAAAGCCACCCTGAGACTACATAGTGAGTTCCAGGTCAGCCTGGGCTAGGGTGAGACCCTACCTCGAAAAACAAAACAACAACAAGAGGAATAGGAATTTGTCTTGGGAGCTTAGAATGAAATGAGCCAACAGAACAGAACAGAGGTGCAAAGATGAGTAAAAGCGTTGAAAACATTTGGAACATTGGAACAGATAAGATAGCAGAAATTTAACAGGAATTATGCAAAGTAGGTTCGTTTAATCATCTCATCTCTCAATATCTCAGTGGGGACTCCAAAATATTGCAGATTTTTATACTGCCAAGTTTGAAAAATTAGTCACATGGGTGATGAGGAGTAAATAAAACAGAGATTTAAAAAAAAAAGCTGAAAAAGCCCCAGAGTATCAAGGCAAGTAGGCTTGGGATCCTGACCAGCATCCAAAGAAGAAAAAGAAAGAAAGAAAGACAGACAGACAGACAGACAGAAAGAAAGAAAGAAAGAAAGAAAGAAAGAAAGAAAGAAAAAAGGAAACATTACACTTTGTGAATTAGAACTTGGAATAACAAGTAGGTTTTGTAATAAGGGTCTATGGGCAACTGCTCTGAAGGGAGGGAACTCTGGGGGTATCATATATTATTTCATTAAGTGGATAACCATTCTGTCTACTTCTTTAAATGTCTTTAGGTGAGGGATAGTCTCATGGCCAAGTGAGTAATTAACCTTCCTCTCTTTCACACCAGGGATATTAGAGATAGGGTCTTTCAATGACCTCCAAGCCTTGTATTGTCTGCCTACTTACAGCACCTTCATGATAAAATCACTCAGGTACCTCAGTATAATAAAGCCTCCATATAATAAATTTACAACCAAGGTTATTTTGAATGGAGAGACACTAATACCATTTTCTTTAGGAACAGGAATAAGAGAAGGGTGTTCACTATTGTTCTTTAATTTCGGTTTTCAAGGTAGGGTTTCCCTCTAGCCTGACCTGGAATTCACTATGTGGTCTCAGGCTGGCCTCAAACTCATGATGATCCTTCTACCTCTGCCTCCCAAGTTCTGGGATTAAAGACGTGAGCCACCATTATTCATTATTCTTTATAGTAATTAAGGATCGGAGCAAATTGTGAAGAGTGAAATAAAACACAGTAATAACAAAGGGATAATCAAATTATCCTCGTTTGCTGAAGACATATTGTATACAGAGAAAAATTCAGACTCCTCCGAAAGACTTTGAACTAAGCTCTTCTCTAAAGTTACCCCAAAAGTAGGCATCGATACTTGTACATTATTACAAATTATTTGAGATCTGATGGTAGAGAATGGAAGGAGTTTATTTAGCTGAAACTTGTATTAAGCCAAGTCTCTGTACTTTTCAAAGTACTCAATTTTTCCTTACCAGACATTGGGAGGAAATTATTATTGATATTATTATTTCATAAATTCTAGGATATTTAAATTACAAATGTCCCTACTACAAGTCATTTAAGACCATTAAATCAGTTTTTTTCTCTCTCTCTTGTAACATTATTGACACTGTAAAAGAAATAATTCAACTATAAATGAACTATAAGTGAAAATCTCCATTTTCTCAGAAATAATATTTTTTATAACAAAAAATTTAAAACGAACACTATTCTCCCATCTTATAGGTGTGGCAGCTTAGACGTGTTAATACTAATTAAGTTCCAGAAAGCCACCAAGCTTCTGAGGGTTTAAGTGGAATTAGAACACAACCCTATGCATGTTGGAGCTTCCATGCCTATGATATGGTTTTCCTCTGCTATTATTAACAGATTTTACTACTAAAATTTCTGTTGTGATTAACTTGGGTAAACCAGAAGTAAATCACTGATAACTGATATAGAACAGACTGAGATTTTAATATGCCCATGCCTCCACCAGCATGCTAACTTCTTTTTATTTATTTACATGAGAGAGAGAGAGAGAGAGAGAGAGAGAGAGAGAGAGAGAGAGAGAGAGAGAGAGAGAGAGAGAGAAAATGGTCATGCCCAGGGCCTCTAGCCACTGTCAACAAACTCCAGATGCATGATATATGCAGAACTTTGTGCATCTGGCTTTACTTGGTACTGGGGAATCAAACCTAGGTCCTTAAGCTTTGTAGGCAAGTGCCTTAATCGCTGAGCCCTAGTTTGCTAATTTCTATTTAATTTTGATTTTAAAATTTTACAATGCTTTGTGATGATACTTATTATGGGCCTTGGAAGTTTTTATTTCTTGAAGATATTCTTTAATGTAGTATACATTTTTTTATTTTATTCATTTTCAAGCAGAGAAGAGAGAGAGAGAGAGAGAGAGAGAGAGAGAGAGAGAGAGAGAGAGAGAGAGAGAGAGAGAGAGAGAAGACCAGGGCCACCACCTTGTGGGTCTGGCCTATGTGGTTTCTGGGGAATTGAACCTGGGGCCTTAGGCACTGGAGGCAAGTGCCTTAATTGCTAAGCCATCTCTTCAGCCCTAATGTAGTATACATTTTAAATTCATTTGAAGCCAGTAATATTTTTTCTAGTAAATGTCATAGCACTATGTATGAGTTAATGTAAAATTAATCAGTAACAACTTCTTCTTTCTTCTAAATTTCCTATTTTTATCATTCATATATCTTAGATAGTGATCACCCAGAGGGTGAGCAATATAATGGTAATTTATGATATCATCTTAATATAACAAATTTGATCCACTTTCTAAGCTTTCATTTCTATAAATTAGTATAATTATCCTATTATTCACAAAATCTAATTCAATAACTAAAGAACAAGATTATTTGATTAAAGTTCTTGTCAATTACTGTTCTTATGCATTAGACAATGTATGTATCTTAAAAAGCATTGTTCAAAGGATTTTATCTTTGGGCCATGAGTCATATTGCAGAGATAGAAAATGATATCATTTATATTTCTCCTTTAATCATCGTTGTAGAGAACTGTCTATCTCAGATTGACCCAAATTGAATTAATGAAAAGGTCTGGCTCATCTTCCAAAACTTGTCAAGCATGTATATGGTTCCTTCATTTAAAACATTAATAATGACTGGGCATGGTAATGCATGCCTTTAATCCTATCACTTGGTAGGCTGAGGTAGGAGGATTGCAATGAACTCCAGGCCAGACTGGGGGTAAAGAGTGGGTTGGCCTGGTGTAGAGTGAGATCCTGCCTCAAAAAATAAACATTAATTACATTGTGAATAGACACATAGTTAAAAAAGAAAACTAATATGAAGGAGAAATAAGACACTGAAATAAAACACATCTATGGAATATTATTTTCCCCTCCAAAAATACAAACGAAAATGAAGAGAAAAATTAAATAAAAAGAAAACAAGTTCAAGTATTTAATTTATATAGTGAGCATTCAAGGGAATAGTGCATTAACAAGCCAAGAGCAGGAGCCGGAAAGTAGGTAGGTGGAAGAGTTCTTGTTTAGTATTCATGAAGCCATGGGTCTGTCTCCAGCACCACACCATCTGGGCATGTTAGCACATACCTGTACTTGGGAGGCAGATGCAGGAGGATCAGAAGTTCAAGGTTATTCTTACTATAATAGTGAGTTCAAGGCCAGCCTGGTATACATGAGACCTTGTCTTAAAAACAAACATAAATAAAAATAAGCCAAGAATAGGTAATCATAGAGCGGGTCCCCTGTGTCTGTGTCTTGCTTCAACAGTGTTTGGATAAAACAGATTTGAGGACTTGCTCTTTAAAAAAATAAAAGAATTTTCTAGCTGTCTTTCATTCACAATCCCAGGGACCATCTCCTTTGCCTGGTGAGCCACGACTTTCAGATTTGTCAGAATTATTCCGCTGATATGGAGGTGAGCCCTCAGAAATCTCTGGGCAAGTGTCTCTTCCAGCGGCTCTGCACAGCCTTCCAGGGGTTCCTCTGCTCGTCCTTCACCATCCTCAGGAGCTCCTCTGTCCCAGTCTCTCCAGCCCCTAGGCAGCTTTGTATCCAGAACTCCCCAAACTTTAGAGCAAATGAATGAAATAAAAGTCTTGTGCAGCATAAAAAAAATGTAATTGTAGAAATATGGAAATGTAGAGCTTCATTTTGGTGATAAATACCATAGGAAAGGCAAAAAGAAATAGATACTCAAAAGAAAACTAATTTAATAAAGGAGAATATATACTTGAGTAGTTTTATTTTAGATCTCCAAGAACAAAAAAGGAGAAAAGTAAATAAAAGACATAACATAGTCATTTTAAAAAAATGAGACAGGGTCTCACTATGTAGCTCAGGCTGGACTCTAATAATCTTCCTGCCTCAGCATCTTGAGTGCTAGGGTTATAAGGGTTTGCCCCTCACTATTTCTAAAACAATATTAAGAGAATAAATTTGCAAAAGGAGATAAAGGAAAAAAATGTGAAAAAAAAATGAAGAATATAAAAGTTTAGTGACAGAATTATTAATGAAATAAATTTGTATTCAATAAATTTTAAACTTTGGAAACAATAACGTTTTAAAACCCACGCCTGACCTCTATCTTTATTAAATTGAAATTTTGAAAAGAAAAATAATTGATTTTAAATGTTTATATTCAGTCTCTGGAAGATTCATACATAGCATGTCATGAGGGACTTAGCAAGGCTTAAGGCAGGAGCTCGGAAAGTATCCCTATTACTTGAGTAACCCTCAGACTTTTCAGTGACCAGCAATGGAAGATGACATAAACACAGAGAAAGTATTATAGGCAGAAGAAAAGAAGGAAGCCAAACCTGAAGTAGAAAGGCTAGAGTTGCCAATGTGGAAGGGACGAAGAAAACTAGAGAAAATTCATTAAAAAGAACGAATACTTGGCCAGGCATGATGGGGTACACTTAAAATCCAAACACTTGGTAGGCGGAAGCCAGTGAATAAGGAGTTCAAGGCCATCCTCAGATACACAGGGAGTTTGAACCCAGCCTACTTTGTTTCAACAAAACAAACCAAAGCAACATAATATCTGAAAAAAATTTGAATATCATTGGATTTCAAAGCAGTGCATAGATTTATACTAGTAGTATATTCCTGATTTCAGATGTCTTTCAACTTCTGTGTTCTGTGGAACAATTATGTAATATTTTAAACCTTAAGGGAGAAAACTCTACAATCCCAGCCTTCATTTATGTAACCACTTATCCTGTTCTTGAACCTTGACCAGAAGTAACCACATTCCTGGGTCATTCTTTGTACATGTTTTTCTTTGTGTTTGATCTACTGGATGTGCAGAAATCTATAATATATGATTTGCAATTTTCCTCATTTGTGGACTTCATAAAATAGTATCATACCCTATAGTCTCATTTGAAATTTTCTAAACATTTAAGTTTCATGGATATTACTCACTGTGGACAGAGATACAGCATTCTATTTTGTATTTTGCAGTGCCTTTATCTCTTTTCTTCAGTTTGGAATATGAAGGAAAGCTGTCATGATTGTTCTTGTTCATGCGACCTAAGGCATCAAGTTCAAGTTCCAAAATGTCATAGTTTTTCCTAAATGAATGTCACTCCCTCTGTTCAGTGCTTTCAATTAAGGTGCTTTTTCAAGAATTAAAATACATGTTGCCTGGATTTGAGCTTGTTTTCCATTGTGGTTCTAAACGTTGACATATAATGTCTCACATTATATGTTTCTCAACATTTTCTTGAATGAATTGAACATCTGGAAGTACATATAATATATTAAGATCAATTATTTTGATCTTTAAAAATTATTTTTTTCTGGGCTGGAGAGATGGCTCAGCGGTTAAGGCACTTGCCTCCAGTGCCTAAGGCCCTGGGTTCAATTCCCCAGTATCCACATAAGCCATACCCACAAGGTGGTAACCCTGGTGTGCTCTCTCTCTCTCTCTCTCTCTCTCTCTCTCTCTCTCTCTCTCTCTCTCTCTGCTTGAAAATAAATAAATAAAATATTTTTAAAGATTATTTTTTTTCTAACAGCAGAGTTGCTGCCCCTTTTTCCTTAGTATTTTCAAGGCATTACTTTACACTCCACCTCTCTTTGCCTAAAGAACCCATTTCATTGCTAGGACAGAGGCTCGGTTGGTAAAAGCACTTGCCATGAAAACATTAGGGCCTAAGTTCAGATTCCAAGCACCCGTGTATAAGCCAAGTGCACACCTGTAATTCTAACATGGGGGAGGCAGACACGAAAGTATTCCTCAAGGCTTGCTAGATAGCTAGACTAGACAAATCAGTGAGCTCTGAGATGGGTGAGAGACCCTATCTCAATAAAAAAAGAGGAGAGTGATTGAGGGAGACACCCAATGCCAATCTTTGGCCTCTACATACAAAGCCATGTATGTGTACACACACCTGCACATACACATGTGCCCTCCCCCACTGACACTCACATGTGCATAAATACAATACCGATACATACATACAAAAAAAGAATATTTTCAGAGGACTTTTTATGCCCGGCTCAGCTTCATCATTACAGCAGTTGTCTCTGCTGTTGAGCGTTATGTGAACTAGAGCTTGTGATTCTGTTCTGAACATTCATATTTAATGTAGCCATCACTTTGTAAGCATTTTATGACTTTCATTCATCACTCTTCTGCCCTTGACCATTAAGAAGCTTTCTTTTCCTATTCCCTACTCAAAATGAAAACCAACACTCTCTCCTAAGATCAAATATAGCCCAGTCTTTCTTACTCTGATTAGATTTAAGGGACAATCATATGTATTTGTATAATTATACAAGTTCAAGAAACTCCTACAAACTGCTGCTTTATTCTGAGATAATTACTGGATAGATTTATGGTTCTTTTAAGAGATTGTGGAAATATTTCACTAAAATAAAACTCTGGAAGCTTTCGAAATACATTGTGTTATATCGCCTCATTTGAAGCATGAATTGAGCCATCAATATATTCAATTTAAAGTATATCATTTCTTAGCATGTGGTGTAAAAATTAAGAACTATTTTGTTTTTAAAATTATATCACTTTATAATATATCTGCATGAGGTAATCCTCTAACTAAATTTAAAATATTCACAATAACTTTACCCTTCTTTTGTTGAAATGGAAGCTACAGACGGTTAAAAAAAAGTTTTCAAAAAGTGTTTCATTGTCAACTTACAAGAATAGGAAAACTTAAGCTTAAGATTCATAGGGTAAAGTTACATTGTTCGAAAATGACTGAACTAGAGATAGATTAGCTTCTACTTCATTAATTTTTCAGTGAAAAAATTCATATTTG